>CABFVX010002904.1:40355-58383 GCA_902151425.1 Timema shepardi | reverse complement strand
ATTATTATTACTAGCACCGCGTCTTACTACCCGTTCGGGTTATACGCACTTACGGGTGATTGTGAGATAAAATGAAGGACCTACATTTTAACGTGGAAGCCGAACCACGGTGGAGGCCTGGCATTCCACACATTCACAAGATGTGATTAATACACGTCTTGTCAGAGGTGAAGGAAGGGTTTGGTAATCAGATAAATCTGTTCCGGGACCGAGGATTGAATCCCGGACCCCCAGCCCAGAAGTCCGACACCTTACCCCTAGACCGCCAGGTTACCTACAAAAATCATTGATGGATTGAATAGCAAAGCTATTATATTTGTAGCTGATGATTTACACACGTCCATCACAAACTCTTGCTTAAAATCTGAGTTGAGAGTAACCCTGGTCTTGGGACGATTCTTGGATATCTGTGTGGTTTGAACATTGGCGTACTAAGCCCAAGGTTCCGGGTTCGTTTTCCGTGTCTAGGTGTCATTGTTCAATTTACAAAATACAAAGAATTCAAAAATTCTTGCATTTTAAAACTGTTTGTTTCATTGATCTATGTACAAATTTGTAACAACTGACCTATTTCCTATTTTAGAGTATAGTCAAATTGTAGTTCTAAAATCTCTATCAAAAACATTAAATTTATTTTGCTAATACTTTGCCATTAATTTATATCTTAAAATCATCTCGTCTTATGCATGCAACTTTTATAAAAATGACTTTTAATTATTTACAACTATACGCGCGCCTTAGAGCGTTATTCTTTTACTACACCAGGTCGGCGTTAATGGACAGAGCTGTGGTGTGAACTGGGCCAAATATGTGTGTCTACATGCTATACTTGATTTGATTTTCCCGTCTTTCCTCTACGCTAATGTGCAAACAATTCCTTTAAATTAGCTTCATCACTACTTCTCAGATCAATGGCTTAGTGTTAAACGTACAAATAGCTCAAATAAATGGTATGTTAAACAAACGTCTAATTCTAGAACAATACATTCTATGTAATATACATGTTTTATGTGGTTATTTATTAAATATTTCTTAGCATTTTAAAATAAATTACATCGGTGGTCGCGTGGTCTAACACACTACTCTCGCAGCAGATTAGACTTCCGATGACATGGAGACAGGTTGCGGGTAGTAAGACGCGGTGCTAATAATAATAATAATAGTCCAATTAGTACATAATTGTATCACCCGAACGGGTAGTAAGATGCGGCGTTAGTAAAAACTGGCCAAATAATCTTAAATTTTTTAAAATTCATTACATAATTATTTTTTGCGTTAAATTTTACTCTCTGTTAAGTTGTGCCATTCGGTCCGTAAAGCACCAAAGGAAGTAAACAAGAGTAAATTGCTTGACGATATTGCTCAAAGGAGGCGTCCTTTGTCAGAAGCACGGTTGCGCGCGCACCTTGAGAACCTCACATGCTCAGCCGGTCGGAAAAGTAAACCACATCCACATCGCTCCCGGTAAATCTGTCTGTGGAAATGCACGAATGAAAGTGCGAGCCACTATATTTCTGTGGCCATCCACCGCTAGTTTAATTGTTGCGGTTCCAGGCGGGCCACGCTCCAGTGAGTACCTGCCCTATTAGACTCCGTCCGGAGATGAGACGCGAGGTGTCCAGTTTATGGTGGTTTAACCGCTGCGGGACGTTTGCGATTGCTGCTTGTGTGTGGTGGGGGGGCGGGAGGTGGGGTTGAGGTGGAGGGTGGTTCTTTAGCTACAGAGGCGGA
This sequence comes from Timema shepardi, assembly GCA_902151425.1. NCBI lineage: Eukaryota > Metazoa > Arthropoda > Insecta > Phasmatodea > Timematidae > Timema > Timema shepardi. The sequence continues at coordinate 56,652 of CABFVX010002904.1, read as the reverse complement.
ACTGAGAATGGCTGAGTGAGTCGGTACTGGGTCTTCAAACAGTTCCATTATAAGGCTTTGCGTTTAATAGAATGTTGGCTGAAAACTAGTCAACCCGCGTCTCCTTGAAATTAAGTTCTTGCGCGCACACACGCACACACACACACAAACAAACATATGTGTGTTTTTGTGCTATGTACCTATTATAATGAATAGCAATAACAAATTATTTAAACATATAGATTATAGATCGTACATATATTTTGCATATATTCATTTAACCCGCGTCGGTGGCGTAGTTAGCTAACGTGCTAGTTTCATGTTGAGCTAGACTGCCGAGGATGGGGAGATCTAAGTTCGAATCTCTCCCGGGTGAACTGGGGTAAGGGGGGTCTTGAATGATTTTCCACTCTCCACGCAAATTCGGGTTCACTTCCTCTATTTTCAACCTTCCCAATTTCTAACCCATTAGCGTAATTAGTATATATGTGTATAAACCGAACGGGTAGTAAGACGTGGTGCTAAATAAATAAATAGATTCATTTGATTCCAAGATCTAAAATATTATCTTATAACGTAGGTGATGTCACTTCTCTCTGTTTATCTTAATTTGTTGTCTGCTTTTTACTACCCGTTCGGGCTATGGTACGCTTAAATATTAACTAAGGTAATGTGATGAGGAGGATGCGGGGAGAATTCTAAAAAATCTACACGCGTTTACGTAGAGGCTGTGTCGGGGGAAAAAACCCCACCATAAATTTATCCGGGAATTGAACCCTGGCCTAGCCGTCACTGGGAAACAAGACTAGAGAATTCTGACACGTGTACTGAGGGCCTACCGGCGTGTTTGTTTTCCTTTCCTGTATTGGAATTAACCAAGTTGTTCAAGTCCGTTAAGGAATAGATGCTCTTCACTTTTCAAGCGTCTCAATACTCATTCAGTCCGTGTTATACGCAAATTAACTAATTACGAAATGTGTTTGCGAGGAATAAGGTTCAATTTAGAGGTAATATACTTGCAGTTGCGTGGATAAATAGTGGAAAACCATTTAGGAAAGGTCACCCTCATTACACCCAACCGGGATTTGAACCCTATTATCCCCATCATCGTCAGTTCGGTGTATTTCAGGAGTCACGCCTTAGAGCCGAAACTCAATCTAGTCTAAGAGGACCAGGTACACTAACTCGGGGCGTGTTGCGGACCATCCATAGTAACTGATGTAATTAAATACATTCTCTACTTTTGTTGCAGCGTGTATTACTACCCATCAGGCCAATGCACAGTTTACTCACACTAGAAGGGCGAAGAAGTTATAATGTAGAGAAAATGTAGTTGCATTTGAGTCAAGGAAAATTGGCAAATCATTTAGTAATAACATCCTCTGTACATCCAGCTGTAATTTTAACCTTGACCCCCTCGACATCGGCAAACTAGATCAAAAGAATCTGACGTTCAATCCGTGTATACACCGATGAAGCTCTATAGAGCTATTTGAGGCTAAGTATTAAAAATCATGAATGTATATTAAAAATATTTAAAACTAATATAAGGCCAATATTTAAAAAAAATCCTTCAATCAAATATTTAATGTGATGAAAAGTAGCACAGTTTGAAACTGTTCCATGTGTTTTTGGTTATTCAAACTTATGCAAACACTAAAATTAAACTATTATATTTTGTGTGCGTATACGGCTGCAGGCCGGATAGTAATATAAAAGTATTGCGTACTTGCAAAGGCCAATTTATCCATGAATATAACATTTTTCTTATAATAAAGGTTTCCTAATTCCTCACACTCTTTACTTGTGAAAGTAGGCCCTTGTTCTTTTGTCATAACTTATAATTATTATATGTTCTGTCGGGTGACCTGGTGTTCTAGGGGTAAGGTGTCGGACTTCTGTGCTGGGGGTCCGAGGTTCAATCCTTGGTCCCGACACAGATGTATCTGATTATCAAACCCTTCCTTCGCCTCTGACAAGACATCTTGTCTATGTGGGGAATGCCAGGCCTACACCGTGGTTCGGATCCCACGTTAAACTGTAGGTCCTTCATTTCATCTCACAATCAACCTATCATTACACATTAGCGTAAGTGCGTACAACCCGAACGGGTAGTAAGACGTGGTGCTAATAATAATATATGTTCTGTCTTACGACAGATCCATTTCTTTTGTGAGTTAACTTAGACCGCCAATACGTCCCATCCTCTGCCATCTTCTTGAACTCCCATAACTTTTTTTCCCCCTTCAAGTCATCCAATATTTAAATCCTACCTCTTCCTAAGCTCCTCTTTCCCTCGACCTTTCCTTTCTATGACATCGTGCAGAAGACAGCTCCTCTTAAGGATGTGTCTGATCCGGTTTGCTTTGTACAGAAGCGTTACATCCAAAATAGTTATATTGTCACCTCTTATTCTTAGATTGTCTTCATTTGTCATCTCTGTTTGTCCACCTGATCTCCTCAAAACTTCTCACCTATCACATTTCAAAGCTCTTCTGACGTGTGTGACATCAAAAGTAAAAGCTGAAATTCTTAGCATCCAACAACCAACTCTACCAAGTTTCTTTGGACCTCTAAGCAACCCCGATAGTGCTTGATTATCCGTGATCAGTTCAAAACGACAGTGGTACAAGTAAAATAGAAAATTTTCCATTTCAAAAACAACCGTCATATGTTGGGGAAGAAAGTGGTCATTCTATGCCGATATAATGTGTCACGTGGTCACAACAACCAAACATACGGCAGTTAATCTGTTTTCTAGATCATAGCCTCTGCTTTTTCATTCAAGTAGCTTTTAATTTTTCCTCACCAGACTAAGTTGACCCCGTTCCAGACCCACTTCACAGAAAAACTAGAAGCTCCGGGGAATGAATTTGGAACCTCTGCCAGGAGCTCTGACCGGTAAACACACACACACACACACAAGTTTACCAGCCTAAATAATTTCCTTATTGTTAAAACTATTTTAGGAACGTTGATAAAAACAAATTAATTCATCTTGACGCAATGACCACCCCGCCAAAATAATGACCGACTACATTCTTGACTCGAGTTCTAAAGTTGTGTTCTTCAATAAGATGAATGAAAGGAAGTTTGTGTCGACTGAAGCCTACGTCCACTTGTAGGGCATGGCCGATCTAGACGAGGGTATGAGGGGGTGATTATGAGGGTAGTTTTCAGGTGCCAGGGCTACTCCGGGTCCCGTGTGAACGAAGGAAGTTGTCTGCATTGTTGGGTAGGGCAGCCAACCCTGTCATTAGGACCCGGGAAGTATCCTGCCTCGCTGTAATTAGGACGTTATGAACGTCCTTGTGCAAGCTGGTAGGGTGCATATGGTCCGTCTTTACTCTGGTGGTAGAGGAAAGTGGGGATTGTGGATGCAGTCTCAGTAACAGTCCACCTCTTTGACGAACTAAAAGTTGTGCACGCCTCGACAAAAGGCTTAATTCAAGGATAAAGAGACACGTAACTAAGTGATAGGAACTACACTGGCTTATTACAGGAGGTCGGATTGAATGCCTTTACATGAATAAATAACCTCATTGCGTCCTTTGTGAAGATTTAAACCCGGGCTCCCTATTTTAGCACTCTATTCGTACGTTAAACGTTGTCGGTAAATTAACTGCTGTCCCGTCCTGTCACCTTGGTAAAAGTAATTTTACAACTTATAAACCATAAGATCTTAATTAAAATGGAAGTGTGGGGGATGAGAAACAAGTCCTTTTTTTTCAGTATCCATAGCAAAACATTATTTTGTTAAATATATATATTTCTCCAGCTGAAACACAGTTTGATTTTCTTATCAAAGTGCTATCAACACTTCTTGAATATCTGTCAAGGGTGTCCAGGAATCCTATGACAACTTTTTCTTTTAATTTAAAAGGTTTGTAATCTATTCTGCTCTGTGCATATTTTATATATATAATATATATATATATATTTATTTATTTATTTAACAAGTATGTGTATATATATTAGAACTGTTGATATCACCATGTGAAGAATATTATACTCTTTTTCTACTGAAGCAATATTTTACCTATTTTGGCAAACACAAAATTTTCTATAAAAACTGCAAAAACACTGAGATCTTCTCGCATTTATTTACACTCCCATCTAAAGGTGTTTAATTAGCTATTTACAGCAACAATTTTTCTCTCGAAAATGGACATTTTCAATAAATAAACCATCTTTGATAATGAAATATCCATAATAAAAATGTACTAGGGATTTGCAGGCTGCCCAAATATTTATCCTAATGATGTTGGGATTAGATAGATATAATTTAGAGGATATACGCGATAATTTGCTTGGAGGGAGTTTGGGAAACCATTTAGGAAAGATTCGACAGTACACCTAGCTGGAAATCCAGAGCTCATCGTCACTGGTAAGCCATAAAAGACGAGACTGGCGCCATTTTATACGTCTCAACTTTTTTTTTAATATGTCTTAATGTACACTTAGTTTAACCTGTGAGGTGACAAGTTTACCTTGCGTTGTTTCGCTGCTGTAAAGCTTCATATAGAAACCGAATATAATCTACCAGTTTAAGACTGCTTGCAACCTTTCATAGCAAATTAAGTGTACTTTATACTGTAACAAATAATCGAAACTTGTGCTTGTATCGAAGTGCTATCGGTGCCGATGATATTCCCGAAACTATCTTGTGATGTTAGTTTCGACCAAACTTGTTGCCATGCGCGTCCTTTTTTAAACCAAGTTATTTGCGCTGGACGATTGAGTTGACCTCCCGTCAAAGGAAATCGCGTCATCTGGTACCACTGTTTTAATAAATTATAATTATTTTTTTCTACCATCGTCACGACACGTTCTGAAGCCCAAGAGGCTTGTTGCACCCTCTTGTAGGCCCTTCAACCCCACCCCCTCCCATTCCACCTCCCTGCTACTAACAAGGGTGGCATGTCTGGCTGACGCTCATTGCGTGAGCATTGTCATGGAAGTCGGTCATTACCTCGTTATAATGTCAGCTTGTTGTTACTTCCTTCGTCGAGATGTCACTCTTTCACAGTTCGGAATGGGGTTTCTAGATGCAAATTGAATTGAAAGTATTAATTTTTTTGAAAAGATAATGATTTCTATTCGTATAATTTTTCATTTAGTTTTTTATGACGAAACAAGTGTGTTTCCTTCCTTTATCTACTACATCAATGGTAAAAAAAATGTGCGTTGATTGGGCGCTGTTACTGCTTTGATGTTCCTTTCCTTTGTGGTAAGGAAAGGAAAACAAATTGAAAAAAAAAACTCTTTAAATTTAGAGGCTATTGAACGATTAGGGCAGTTAACTGAAGTGAATTTATAAGAAATGTTCTTATTTACTCTATTGTACATTAGTACGTTCAACACCAACGTTATTAACTACTTATTCTGAGGGTTTGGGTCCGAGGGGGTAGCTCGGTGGAAATCACTCCACGTTAACTTGGATAAGGGATGGGTAAAACACACATGTGAACGTGAAAACATACACGCTCCCCTTGCATCCTGCCGAGATTTTAACCTCGTCCTTCCCGTCACCGGCCTTCCAATAATATTGCGAGCTTGACGCCTTAGACCGCGTAGCAACTCGTGTAGGTCTGTCTGTGTCTGTTTGGACTTAAAAGAATAACTTTACTTCTGTTTATCTAATCTGAATTTTCTGCTTTAAATTAGTGCTGTATCTGTGCACTTGTCACTTTCTGTAGTTTTAGAGAGAAATAGACTAATAGAACCGGTGAGAATGAGAGAGACAGACAATGAGCGAGATGGACAGAGATACAATTAATAGACAAAAATATACACAAAGTTAGAGACAAACCTAGAAAGATAGAAAAAGTGAGGCACAGACACAAGGTGGAATGTAAAGATACAAGAACAAAATATGTGAGGAGACAGATAGGTAAATAGACAAGCAGAGACGGAAATAAAGTGACAGACAGAAAGCGAGACAAAGAAAGATAGAGATACAAATATTGAGACAAATATAACCATAGAAAGAAAGAGACATGGAGAAAGACAATCACACATGTAAAGAGGGTGTGGGAAAATTCATCCCAAATCTCTAGCACCCTGTCAAACTCCCACTTAATGTTTTCCAGCCGGTATTTAAAGCGAAGCCACTCATAGTTGCTAGACCAGAAGAATAAACTCTCTAGAGTGTAGGGCAAGGCAAACTTATTTCCGGTAGCTGACCGCCATTAGTAGCCGCAATGATCTAAATATTGCTCTTGTCATGTTCTCAAATCCATCTGGTAGTCTTTCGCTCAAGTACTTTTGTCAACAACACAATAAAGTCATTTACGAAGAAGTGAAGCGGACGTTTTGTGCCTCTACTGTTAAGTTGAATCCGTCATTGCAAGTAAAGACTAGGATAGGCGTGGCTTTTTCTTATTGTTTGATTCTTTATAGTTAAAGAAGGATCTATGTTCACGTATTGTGTAACGCGCTCAAAACATCTGAAAGGTTGGCTCGCATCGATTGCATGTAAGTCACATCAGTATGATCCAACCTTTGTCGACTCGCGCGCCAACCAGCATGGTGCAGTAGACCTGGGGGCCCCACTCAAAGTAAACTAGTGATGCTACTGGCATGAACAAGTAACGAGGACCAGTAGACAGTCTAGTTTGCCGGGAGGTACGGGTTTGAATCTCGGACATGTTTTTAATTATTATACCCGGTCCTGGGTTCAATTCTCGTGTCCAGGCTATCATTTTTCTTTTGTTTGAATTTGTAAATATTTAAATTTAAATATGGCTTTTGGAGATCAATGAATGACATCTGCATTCTTAAATTTTAATATTGTCGCTTTTATTCTGAAATTATTGTGCCATTTTGAGGAATACCATCAAAATTCCTGGCGTTCATCGAAGAGCTAATTCTTTTTAGAGCTTTAGTTGATATAATTTCCGTACTATTTTGAATTCATACTCTAAATGAATATCTATCTAGAAGATCTGAGACGAGGTAAAAAGCATTCAACATGTCAGATGTCTTGATGTATCAGAAACTTATGAGATCTAATAAGATATACCCCACTTTGGGGTTCACGTGGTCTATCACACTACTCTCGCAATATACTAGAGTGCCTACGACGGCGAAATTAAGGTTCGTATCTCGGTCGGCTGTACTGGGGCTTTTTCCCAAGATGCTTTTACACTCTCACCCCATGCAAATGTGGGACCAATTTCTTTAAATATAGCCTTCCTAGTCCCTAAAACCATTAGCGTAGTCAGTACATAAGAGTATAACTTGAACAGGTATTAAGATGCGAGGCTAAGAAAAATAGCCTGAATAAGATCAAATTATATTCTACTATTCTTATTAATTGGTAGCTGATTTCTTGTCACAATCAATTATTATTTTTGTTTCTTTTGAAGTAACGAGACGTAAAAAACCACTTAAATATTTTAGATGCATATTTTTGACAACATTTATGAAAACAAAATATATAATTAAGGAAACTTGGTTCTTGAAAAATATAATTTATATTTTGATGTCACCCTTGGGTAATTTTCTCTCTCTCTCTCTCTCTCTCTCTCTATTTTAAATGTAGAAAACTTGAAGAGCTTACGATCTTTATTTTTTAAATCTCACTGCCATGTAGAATTAATATTTTTAATGAATTTGGAGTTAATACCTTTTTGTTTTATCCGGAACATTTGTATAACGTTGTGATGCATTATATAGTGGTGGCTGTACGTAAATTGAGGTTAAGGGCACATTTGTCGACCTAAATGTATCTTTTGTTGTCGCCATGTCATAGGTGGGGAATAATGTCATTACTGGAGCACATTTAATGTGTTCTCGGGCATAAAGCCGGCGTGGTTTGTCCCATCACAACAGACCCTCCGGTTTCGTTTAGTTAGGAACAAGGAGGGTGAAAGTTGACGCCGCGGGAGGGAACAACCCCTATTGTCGGGCTGTATATTTTAGGAGAGTGTTTTACTTCCCTTTCGGCTTACGCGTTTATATATTAACTATGCCAATGGTTTTAGGGATGATGGTTATATTTTTAGGAAATGTTTTCCACTCTCCCTCCACAAAAATGCGAGTGCAAGTTTGGGAAAACTATTTTCAGTACCCCTGATTGAGATTCGAACCTCAATCTCTCCATCATCGGCAGTTTATTCTACTTAGAAAGTAGTGCCTTAGACCATACGGCCACGGAAGCGGGTTGCTAAATGTTCACTTAAGTGCCGTATACAGGTAATAGAATCGGATGTAAACCTCCCCCAACCCCCTCCCACCTCCTCAATTTGACCTGTACTGATTATTATTCGTACACTGGGAGATTGGCTGATCCCCGAAACTAGACTATAAATAATGTATTTACTCTGAATATATGACCCGTGAATTTGGTCTCCAACCCAAGCTCGAATATTGATAGTTTCTAAATATATTTCACTTTTCTTTATACATATGCTCTTATGAACCTACGTCTGAATAGTTTTTAAATTGAAGCTACTGGCATAGTTTTATAAACGCCAGTACTATATCTTAGCACGCGTCCAGGATAAACACTGGTGCCTATTATACAGATCATATCTAAAATTAATGTTTATCATCACTCGATAAAGCTCAGATAATTTTAATTCATAAAGATGTGTTTGCTTCTATTTCACTGAGGTAAATAACAAACGCTTTTTAAACACTCTGATCATATCGACACAGAACGTATAAACCAGGTTAGTACGATTAGTACTAATATAGTATCCCTACCTAGATATTTACTTAGTTGATAACAGGTTGAACCATACACATAAAATAACTTTTCTTTAAAAAAATATATTTATGACATAATACTTAAAGATGACGTTTTGCCTAAATTTATTAATATATTCTAGATTCTTTTTAGTGGGAACGTTTTGGTTTCGCCCTGCGTCTTATTACCCTTAGGGACTACCCACATTCAATAACAACAAATGAGTAAGGATGAGAAGCAAGGTAGAATGTAGGGGAAATGTACCCATTTTTGTATGGAGGAGAAATAGGAAACTAATTGGGAAAAATCTTTTTTAGTACACCCATTTGGGATTCGAACTACAATCTCCTGCCTTAGTTAAACTAGGTTTGATTATCTTGACGTTTATTCCGTGCGCCCACCATGTGTTGGCAAAAAAATAAACATAGTAAAAATTGTATGTTAAGGAGACCAGTCCAAATGTTTACTGGAGAAAAAAACCGCTATGAAATATTTCATTATTTGATAAAATTGGACGTAAACTTTTAATACGATTAAAACTACATTATTTATTGAAAATGAGCTGGGTTTGATCCCCGGTTGCGATTTCAATAAAAACTGGTAACAAATTGCTCCACTTCGGGGGTTGCATGGTCTAAGCCGACATTCTCACACCGGTTGTTGGTTATGGAAAGATCGAGGTTCGAATTCCGGTCGGGTGTATTAGAGGTATTTTTTCCTATCCCTTCCTCCAGAAGCAGGTAAATTCTGCCTCTCTCATACCTATCCTATTTGTGTAAATATAGACCAACAAATAGCGTGATCGGGTAGTAAGACGTTGTGCACAAAAATAAAAAATAAACCGTTTAACGGCTGCTCACTAATTTATCTTATTTAAAAAATGTATCATTATGGCAAATCGTATACACTTTTCCTTCGGTTCTTATTTACACTGGTGTACTCATATCATCATGTGATCATCTGTGAGCTCCTAATGACGCTTCATTTGAAGTGTAACATCGCCGAGGTTACCGGAGACGTCACCACTGTCTGAACCAGGCCGTGTCATTGTGGGATAATGATAATGATCCAGCGAGATAACGAGACTTTGGAGCGGCGCGATGAATAGATAACACCCAATTAGACATCCCTTTCCTTCTCTTCTGCGGGAGGTTTCCGTGTGTGCCTTCTTTGGAGGCGTCATAGCAGCCCGGAGAAATTTCAACTAACGAGGCCTTGCCGTTTCGAACTTTAGCCAAGTTAGGCGGTGGGTTTTGGAGTGCTCAAACTAAACTTCCGGTCCAGTTGCTGGAGACCAGTGTGGAGTTCTCGGAATACGTGCGCTCTCCAGTTTTAATTGTGGTGTGCTGCAGTACCTCTCCGCTTTCCAGGTTACTGTTTGGTGACTACATTTCAATTTGATAAGAAACACCTTTTAGAAAATGCAATGTTTGCGGTAAGCATTGATATCAAATATTAAAAGTAACAGCTTCAGAACCCATTACTTGACGTATGAATACGTGACAGTAGATCTAGTAACTTTTTTAATGGTCAAATGTTCTTCCTATGAAAATTGGACCGTAGTTGCGGGTCGTTGTATGCTCACTTTGAATTGAGTGGAACATCGAGATTTGAGTTATTGGTATAGCCTAAGTAACTGAAAGAGTAATTATGTTAAAAACCTTTGCTATCCGCTTGTTTTTATGTCAGTAAGTTATTCTAAATCTTCAAAAATTAAGAACTTATCTTAATTTTTTGTCTTCCTTCAGCCACCATGCTATTTTTATATTGGCGTGCCTTTAAGTACCAATTATAATATTCTTCTAATTATTACAACAGTAATTTACATACGTACTTTTTTTTTGTAGTGCAACAATTATTTCTGATCATGTTTACAATTAATAAACAAATGTTTAAATATAAATTAATAGGATCGCTGTGCAGGTGAACCTAACATTAAGCTCGCCTTGTCTCCTTTGCCGGCTACAGGATGTTTGAAGTTCGAATCCCGGCAGGGGTTAGAGAATTTCCTAAATAGTTTTCCACTCTTCCTTCTCACAAATACTAGTACATTTCCTCAAAATCTTACCTTTCTCATTACTAACCCATTAGCGTGTTGAATTTCTAACGGCCTGTACCGGTATAAAAAGGCTGTGCAATATAATTACTAAAATGAATAATAAAATATTTATACAAAGGAGTTGTAACGTCCGTTACTGGGAATGGGGGCTTGTTTATTATTGAATTATGCCACCTAGTTTGGGTGACAATATTGTAAAGATCCCTTTTGGCGGTCTTTTTTTTAATCTCGGGGTTTGGTTGTTATTTACCATATCCTGTCTTTTAATCGCGTACATGTGTGGGTGTGACAGATTATTAAATTAAAATTTAAATCAATAATATAATATAAATTAATCATACTGAATTTTATTACTAATCTGAATAGAGTGATTACGCGATCTGATATGACGCCTACTTAATTAGATTAAAACAAATAAATTATATTACCGACGTGAATAAGCCTGTAAACCTTCGCTAGATCTCAGTCGAGAAATTTATTGATTGAATTTAAAGGTTTCAGAAACGCACGGCACGTATAAACCCAAACATGTTACCTCTACGAGATCTAGGCCGAAAGTTTGTGTTCAGCTCCCGCACACTAATATGCTCTTAAGAGAATTTCTAGATTCTCTAATGTATTACCCGCCTCGGTGACGTAGTTGGCTAACGCGCTTGTCGTGTTGAGCTCGACCGCCGAGGACGGGGAGATCGAGGTTCGAATCTCGGTCGGGTGAACTGGGGGCGGTTTTTCCTAAATGGTTTTCCACTCTCCCTCCACGCAAATGCGGGTTCACTTCCTCTAATTCAACCTTCCCCAGTCCTAATCCCTTAGAGTAATTAGTACTTAAAGCGTATAACCCGAATGGGTAGTAAGACGCGGTGCTAATTATTATTTATTATTATTCTCTAATATATTTATTGCATTTTATTGCAACATTCGCTCCTTCCACACTTGTTTACTTTCAAATAAGAAATATTGATGTAATACCTTGAAATATATTGCGACTCTACAGTTAAAGTTATTAGCATTAGCATTATTAAATTTTTAATAAAATATCGTATGGCATTTATTATCAAATTATCATTAATACATTTAAGGGCCTGATAAAATCATGTTGTTACAAAATTGTATCTACAACTAAACAGAATCCATCTTAAATATATTACTAAATAATATTAAGTATAAATAAGGTAATATTTAGGTTAGTTCACTAAACGAGAAGCTGCTAAAGTGTATTCCATGTCTTGATTAATAAAACTGGGTTTTGAATACGTAGGGTCCGACACGTCAGCTCATTCGGTAACTGCTTATTGATCTATGGATACCGAGTTCATTTCCTGGTATGAACAAAACTATACTATTAGTTAAATTGAGGTTTTTGCGTTCATAATCTGCGTTGAGAGAAAGTGAAGGAAATCTAGCCCAAAACCTCCGACTTAACCCTCCAATTGTTCTACCACTGAATGGTCCCGTCACTCGAGAGCTTAAGGCAGGAGTTGGCAATGGGTTTTTTTGTATTGTGGTTCGTATGGGTTTAAAAAAATATCGAGGAAAAAACTTCAATTTCTCTTATAGCAATTAGTTATGAGTCTATTTTTATAAACACAATTTGTTTGTTTGCAAAATATTTTGAGGGCCAGATAAAATCAGTCGGTGCGCCGGATCCTACCCGTGGGACGAGGGTTACCGACCGTTGGCTTAAGGCAAAGTCCACGATTCCTTGATGGCTCAGTGGTAGAACATTTGTATGCTAAGTCAAAAGCACGAGATTGATTCTCGTGTCCAGGTGTCATATTTCAACTAATTTAATTTAAATATGACTGCAACACATACACACACTTAAATATCTGTTCCAGAAGTCTATTTTCATCTATTGTAAAAAAATAATATTTGTAATTTCTAAATCCACACTCCCACTATGACTCCACTATAACTAAGCGATATCGAGGCTATACCAATCCAGTATCTTATGACTGGACAGCTGGTAAAAGTTACTAGAAATGTTTTGATTTCATATATTCATACGTCAGGCTATGCGCTCGGCATCTGCCACTTTTATAGGTATAATAATTACCTATAAATAACAATAATAATAGTAGTAGTACCCAATTCGATGGTCGCAAGGTCTTAGGCGCTATTCTCGCAGTAAACTAAACTAACGATGACAGGGAGATCGAGGTTCGAATATCGGTCTGGTGAACTAGGGCTGGTTTTTCCAAATTTGTTGTCTACTCTCCCTCCACGCACATGCGGGTACACTTCCTCTAAATATAACTTTACTAATCCCTAAAACCACTAACGTAATTAGTACATAGGTGTAGAATCCGAACGGGTAGTAAGATGCGGTGCTATAATAATAATAATAACAATATAATTATTGGCACCACGTCTTACTACCCGTTCAGGTTATACGCATTTACGCTAATGTGTAATGGTAGGGTGATTATGAGATGAAATGGAGGACCTACAGTTTAACGTGGGATCCAAACCACGGTGGAGGCCTGGCATTCCCCACATTCACAAGTTGTGTTTAATACACGTCTTGTCAGAGGTGAAGGAGGGGTTTGGCAATCAAAATAATAATATTAAAATGTTATCATCGTTGACCGCAAAAATCTTATATATTATTTCTGTTGTCTACATCCCCTTTTCTCAACTAATACAAAGCCTATAGCGATGAAAAGGTATCAGTGGAAAGGATTTTTTTTTTACCAACCTCTGACATAGCATACTCAGTTTAGAGTAAGGATTCCTAATTTGGGGAGATTTTTTGTAAGTTATATTTTAGTTATGTACACGTTTTTGAGCTTGTGGAACACTGTGAACGTAGATTATTGACTTGCGTTGCATATGCTAAGTTATCAAAGGGATTTATTTTTAATTTAATGAATAAAATAGAAAACATATTCGATCTCCCTATTTTAAGAATATGTGCACCGTTTTTACTAGTTTTTAGTGAAAATGTGGCCAAATTAAAAGAAAACTCTTGTAAAACATGAAATTATAAATCTTTAGTTTATAATTTGATACATTTTAATGAAATAACAGCATATTTTTAATACATTTAAGTAAACAAGCTTAATGAATTTTCTGTTTCACCTTATTTAAGATAGAAAATAAAAGATTAAATGAAATTTAAAAAGTTTACAATGTTATATCAAAATGTCTTATAGTAATTTCAAAACCCTCTTTTTTTCACAAACATACATAAATAAAACAGAACCAATACCAGCGCAATCTGTGTAGGGCCATCTGAAACAAGCTGTGCAGCGCACCCAGTCCTCTCCGTTGTGATCTTCTGAATATAATCCGGTGCAATATAGACATTTTGTCTCGTTCTCTTCGTCTAACAACATGTGGCAGTCGCCAGCTGAGTTATCATTGTATATAATGTCTTCATCTTCTGACTATGATGAGCTATTTGTCAACAGATTGCGGTTAACCCTCTTCTTTTTCGGCTCCTTCAGCTCTTTCCCTTTCTTTTGACCTTCAATTTTCTTTCTTCCTCTCTTTTCCCTTTTAACTTTTACAATATTTTCTCGTTCCAATTTCTTCATTTTCTTTAGTCGTTTCTTCTCTTTTTTTTCTTCAACTAGTTTCTTATATGGACTGCTAGTTATTATTTCAGCTGATCCATTACAGGGACGTTTATTCCTTTTTGTAGTCACAGCTGGAATAGGGGAAATATGTGAGACCTTCACAATGTTACCTTCAATTTCATGTGTAACCCTATTCTCCTTACTTGCACTTGAAGTTTCAGGGGCTTTCCTGTTATCACTTAGACAAACAGGCATTTTTCTTTCTCCTGCAGAAGGGGAAGGTTCTGAGAAGTTGTAATCGGGCTGTTACACTGGCCCCTGTCCCACTGGAGTATTCTTTATTGGAGAATTTCTGGTTTTTAACTGTTTCCCTCATTACCATTGGCTGATGTTTCACTGGCCTCGTTAGAGCTATCCTCATGTTGAGGGTGTAGGGGTCCAAAAACAAAACGATTAAGTGGGACCTGTCTTTTCAAAGCCACTGGCAGCTGATTGAGCGTTTGCTGTTGTCATGTAGGTCTTACCAAACAGTTCACCAATCTGATAAACAGTTACAAACCTTCCTATGGGTCCTCTTAGCCACATTTCAATTCATTGTGTGTAAAATGTCTTGAAGGGCTTCACAAATCCCACGTCAAATGGTTGCAATTTATGGGAACTGTGCGGTGGTAAGCAAACTATGATGGCATGATTTTCTTGAGCTATGTTAATTACATCAATAGTGTGCCATTCATCTATTCTAGTTTCATGTTTTTCCTAGGAGAAATTACCATCGGAGGTATGTAATTCCCCGAAGGTCTTGTACAAGTTACAATCGTCATTAGGGACCCTCGTTCTGCAGATTGAAGGGATGCTACCTGTTTTTTTTTTAAACTTTAGTGCAACTACTTTTGTATGCTTGTGATGTCATCACAATTGTATAAACGAGAAGGATTGTTCTTAATTTTTTGTTGGCAAAGTTCATACAAATCAAAAAATCTTGAAACATCCTTTGCCCTAGAAAAAGTGAGCCCTTGTGGTTCTCTTACA
Organism: Timema shepardi; assembly: GCA_902151425.1. Taxonomy (NCBI): domain Eukaryota; kingdom Metazoa; phylum Arthropoda; class Insecta; order Phasmatodea; family Timematidae; genus Timema; species Timema shepardi. Next base: position 41,369 of record CABFVX010002904.1, on the reverse strand, counting down.
TATAGCTTTGGAATTCTACGGGGGGAAATGTTTTAACCACATCCTCCCTGCCTGCTCACTACTTTGAGCAAATCTATGTTTTATTCCGTGCCACGATACGTACATCTTTTGTAGTCAAACCACAACATTTGTCTTTAATCATTGTGCAATATTTTGATAAATCTTCTACTATAAGTTCTGGCAATGTCTACTGTCTACCAATAGGCCTAACAGATTATTTATCACTAAGAGAAATTTTCACGTAACGCTCCAATGTTGTTTGAGGGGCATTAAAAACTCTAGAAACCTTAAAACTCCCCATTTACTTTCTTTTAATTGCGCTGACGGCAGATTTCATGCGCTCCTTATTCCAGTGCTTTCTTACAGCTCTCTGTAAACGAAAAAGCCTGTTGTTTTTAAAATAAATTAAATGTCTCCTTAATTTGGGGCTCCCCAATTTTGGTACCCGAGACCTCCTCAATTTAGGGAGTACCATTAGTTTCGTTGTTGAGCTAACATTTTCAGTCAGAAAACTTGTTACACAAATGCGCATTATAGTGTTTTAATATTACAATTATTGGTAATCATTTATTAATTGATATATATTAAATATCTCAGACTTTATAAAATGTGCTCATATAAATGTTTAGGTGCAAAATATTGTGAAATACTCAAAAAAATTTAGCTCCCTACGCACAACATACGATCTCAATAAAACTGCTGCCACCAATAACAAGTCAATATGTCTTGCTGGTGTAGTTCTGAGGTACTATTCTAGGTAGCAGCACATCCTCGACTGAGATACAAGACCTTACAAAATTAGGAGCCCTCCCCAAATTAGGAATTCTTACTCTATGTCAAAACACATTGTTTGCTTAAAATTTAACTTAAAAGAAAAATCTAACACAATTTTTGTATAAAATATCGAAAAGAAACTCTCTTTGCTATTTTGTTTATACACATCGCTTAGTATTTAATTTCAACAACCCAACAAAAGACTAAATCATTTCTTTTGGCGGTGGTGGGGGACGGGGG
>CABFVX010002904.1:0-40258 GCA_902151425.1 Timema shepardi | reverse complement strand
GGGGGGAGGTGAGAATATGTGAAAAACTTCGCAAGGGCTTACTGGTATATTTGTATTTTACAAAAGGATTTCCAAATGGGCATTCATTAGAAATTCAAGGTATAGCTTGTACACCATATTGTAATTATTTAATTTATCACCGCTTCTTACCCTGTTCAAGTTATACACAAGGAGGAAGGATGAGGAAGGCATAACTTTAGAGGTAATCTACCCACAGTTTCGTGGAGGGAGGGTGAGAAATTATACAGGAATAAACTTCCTCAGTAGATCCTACCAGGATTAGCATCCCTATCTCCCTATTTTCAGTATGCCAGTTTAACACGAGAGCGATGCCTTAGACCATTCGGCCACAGAAGTGGGTATATTCTAATATCCCCTGGCAAAAACAAAAGATTTGCTCCTTATATCTGCCTTTGTATATAGCGTATAAAGTGTAAAACCAAGTCTATGAAGTAATTTGTCCCAGTCAAATGGACTACTACCACGAAATACAAGTTGGTAACGATAAAGGGATGGATAGATAGATGGCCGTGTAATTGTGTACATTATAGTTCCCCGTGTTAACGTATTGTGCAGTAACACGCCGGTGGAGTCTGCGTCAGTAATTTCTCCCAGCAGGATGCCCATACATCTTCCCCTCACGGCTGGTCCAGGGGTGAGGGGATGAACCTTGCACCCTCACCTAGTCAGACATCACACGGATACTACGCCATGCCTTGGTACAGCACACATATAAACATACACACACGATTATTTCCACACATGACCTCATCACAGACTACGACCAGTCAATACAATTCAAAATAACATTTTGTTCGTGCTACTCTTTATTACTACGCCTCTTGGAAAGTTCCGTTTATAATGGCCCGACCATGTGACTAAATGGTCAGAAAAGTGGAGTGTCAGCTCAGTTGGTATGGTGTCTGTCCACAGAGCCAAGGGTCCCGGTTTCGATTCTCGGTATGGCCGAAAAACTATCATTGGTGAAATGCGGCTCTTCCCTTTCACAGTGATGAAATAATGGCTGGGAGCTGAATGTTGTGTCTCTTCTAGATTTAAGTTAGCTTATAGTATTTTATCGATACAATCAGTCGGTAGGAAGTGCACGTTAAACATCCCTAATAAATAAAATTAATATATGTTTAGGGAGAGCCTGGTTCGATTCCGGGTTGTGCTGACGAATATATTTATAAGTCTAGACAGGCTCTAAGAGGTAGGATCTTTGGTAAATTTATAGTCAAATTTTCAATCGTCTAACTTTTGTTGAGCAATAACTTTCTTTACTCTGGTGGCAGGCACTACACACCTCGACATCTTGGAGCACGGAGGTAAAACATACCACAGTTAATAGTAAACAACACATCAGTCCATTTAAAATTGGGACTACGTTCCGATGGTCATCATTAACGGTCCTTCATCACAAGTACTAGCCATTATTACATGTGTAATGCCGTGCAGTCCCTAGCGAGTTCCTATGCAACCTGTTGTACACGCATGCTCGCGCGGTTTTGCTCTCCCAGCGCCATACGCAAAAACTTTGAACACACTTTAATGGCATTAGCTTAGTTTGCCGGATATAAGTGTGTAGGGATTTTATATTACTTTTGATTCAAACAAGCTATATGTGTAGTTTGGGCTTTGAATTTACGAACAACCTGTATATGCGTGGTGCCCGAACAGGTAGTGAAACATGCCGGAAAGTTTATTTTAAATATTATAGCGCTTTTATAGTTTAAAAAATGTGAGATATACCTTGCAATATTTATAGAATGCTAATCAAATAAATCTCTGTTATTTAACCACTCTATTTTTTTATTCTCAAAGAGTTATAATAAACAAAACAAATACAACTGCCGACATTAAGGGTCGGTTTTATGTTCAGAATAAGTACACCTCAAGTGCGACGCTATACATGTGACCTAGGCCTACCTAAAATAGAAATGAGTTGGCCAGTTTCGCACTTGAAACTATTCCATTCCATTCTGGTTTAGGTTGGTTAATATTGCGCCACACTTGAGGCGAACTAGGTCTGACTATGAAACTGGCCCTTAGTCATGACTCGTCTATATCTCCATCCTTCTTCTCTTGCCGCAGAAAATATATCTATTTTATCTAAGTGTTTTTGGATTAGGACAAGAACACAGACTCGTTAACCGGCGAGGTCGCGCTTGTTTGTCGTCGGAAGAGATATTAATGTACAAGTAGCCGGTGACCCAGCAGTCGTAGCGCGGGTGATCTATCTGTCACCCGGCCGGGACAGGCGATCCGTCTTCCTTATTTGCCGCCGCGACCAGGTTTCCGGTTCGATCCGACGAACTCTCCTGCCGTCTGGCTGGTTCTGCGTTGTACTATGTTACACAACTTCCACTCTAACCCTTTCACCTCACCGATATTTCTATAATCGGGTGCTATTAGAATGGTTCTCACGAGCGTTGAACGTGTATTGGACACCATTAATTCACCACCCTAGCGAGTAAAACTGATAGTTTTATAATCAAGAGCCTATCAGATCCCACGGAAAACAGTGTTACTTCGTTTTCTTAAGATTGAACAGATCTGACGGCTAGAAAAATTTACTAGATCTACTTTCACATTGTCATACGTCATTATGTGATTGCTAGATGTCACTTTTGATATATATTATCAATACCTATCAAGTAACACTAATTATATAATAATTATGTTATCTATGTTGACAGCAAAAACTTTGTTTATTTTTTTTTTTCTCAAAAGGTGCTCAAAATATCTCTCTGTAATAAAATCGAGTATAAATTAGATAGGTGATACAGCTCGAACCAGATGTCACATCTTACCGCAGTTTTCCGCATTCTGTTTTTAGAAAACGGTGGAATTAAAGCCAGTAAAACAGTTTCAGCGTATTTAATTGCATACAACAAAATTGAAAAATAATTAGACATAAAATTTCACTGTTGCCTATTAAAGAATGCATAAAATCATACTTCGATAATTTTTCTCGTTCAAGCGTAATCGTAGTATCTATATTCCCGGTTAATCAGTCGTGAGATGAATTCTTAAGATGGGAGTCTAGGGAACGCGAGAAAAGATGAGTGTTTTTGCAGTTTTTTTTAGCAAAACATTTTTTGGACAAAACAAATCAAATATTAGGCTACTTCAGGATAAATATAGAGTTTAGTTTTCTTCACTTGTTGATATCAACAGTTCTTGAACATTTGTCATGAGCATAGCGGCATTAGATGAGAAACTTTTTAAATGTAGAGGAAACAGTTGTCATTAAATTCCAACACAACCTTTATATGTATATTCAAGATCTCGTCACCCGAGAATGCAAGTGATTTGTCTCCAAAATTGTTAAATTTGAGATATTTAGTGTTTACGTTTATTTGGAGTGCATATGATTCGCCTGCGGTAAAATTGAGACTACTATGTAATTACATAAGAACTCGAGTTGTCATCTAGTAACATTGGTTTTATACACAAGGTAAAACTTCAATGCTCTTTAACACAAAAGTGAAAACTTGGACATAGAACACTTGCATTCTCGGGTGAGGAACCGTTAAGGTCACAATTTTAAAAATAAATAAAAATAAACTATTTTTGCTGGAGCAATATTTGATTTATTTTGACCAAAAAAATGTTGCTATGAAAACTGCAAAAAACTAATACCTTTTCTCGCATCTCCTACATCCTAACCTAAAAAAGAAATACCACCAGGATTGCTAGTGTTTTCCAACCCTAATAAATTATTTTTCTTAAGGTCACTAAGCTTCTTATTTTCTCTTTATTTACCAATCAATAGACTGGCTTGAAGGAAAAGCTGGTTAGAACATTATGTGGCTCCCTCACCACAAGCTAATACCATCGTACTGAGGCTTTCTAGCGGTGAGATATGGAACTAATTACTAAATTTCAAATTGATCTATACCTTAGTAGATTTGCTAGCATGTTATACTCACTAAGATTGTCTAGTTCGATAGAACTTCACCCTTGAACTATATTTATGCTATACTTATTATTATTATTAGCACTGCGTCTTACTATCCGTTCGGGTTATACGCACTTACGCTAATGTGTAATGGTAGGGTGATTGTGAGATGAAATGGAGGACCTACAGTTTAACGTGGAATCCGAACCACAGTGGAGGCCTGGCATTCCCCACATTCACAAGATGTCTTGTCAGAGGCGAAGGAAGGGTTCGGTTATCAGATAAATCTATGCCGGGACCGAGGATTGAACCCCGGAAGCCAGCACAGAAGTCTGACACCTTACCCCTAGACCACCAGGTCACCCTATATTTATGTTAATACGTATGTAGTTAATTCTGTATATTTCTTGCCCACAACAGAATTAGTATGGTTTAAGGCGTCACTCTCACAACACACTGGAGAATGTTTGTCAAAATGTGATTTATCAGCCGTGCAGGTGCATTTCCTAATATTACTTTCCTATAAATTAAGTCATTAAATATTCCTGTGTTCTAAAACGATTAGGCTTTGTAGTTGAAAGCAGGACAACACGAATGAGCCGTACAATGAGCCCCTTTGTTGATTTAGGGCCGCTATAAAGTGAAGTTTCGCGCGCAACTTTGTGGTGGCACTCTTATGTAGAGCGCGTCGGCTCCAATGGGCTCACACGAGACCCGCTGACGTTTGTTGGGCGGTTTATTCCTCTTCGGCCCGCCTTGTCTCGGGGTGATTTAGGTGCGAGACCCCCTCTGCTTTGCCGCGTGCAACCTTCCTTGAAGGTTTTATTGGCTCTGCCAGGTTGTACAGTCCCAAGCATCAGGAAGTGGAGACGGCGAGGGGTTGCAGATAAGAGAATAGTATTTACTGATGCTAAAGGTAGGTTATACTACGCATGACAGGCGTAGGGGGTGATATTGTAATGGCGTAAAGAAAGAAGATTTTCTTATTAAACTTATTTATTTGAGGTATTTAAGATGCACTTTGGCTGGTCATCCTCGGTGGTCTTGGGGTAAAGTGCTCGCCTCAAGATCCGATGTTCACGGGTTAAAATCCATCCGGGGTCGATGGACTTTTCTTGAAGATAAAAATCTGTAGCACAACTTTCTACGTCGGGGAAGTAAATATGTTGGTCCCAAATCGATTGTGGTATGCAAAATAACCCTAGAAAGAATCTGAAACTATCTTTCCCGGCATAATTGGTAGTCTATTTCGCTCTCGCTCGTAGAAATTCTCGTGTGCTGATATAATCAGTTGGTCTAGAAAGTACACGTTGAACATTGTTTTAAAAAATAATTTAGAAATATCATGAGCTTAGGTGTGCCTTCTCAAATATAACTTACCCGCGTCGGTGGCCGCATTGTCTATGGCCCTACTATCGCAATAAACTATACTGGGGAGACCGGGGTTTGATCCCGGTCAGGTGTAATGAGGGTGGTTTTTCTTAAATGGTTTATCACTCTCCGTGTAAATGCAGGTACACTTCCTCTGAATTCATCCTCCATCTCTAACCCATCGTAATTAGTACATAAGCGTGTAACCCAAATGGGTAGTAAGAGGTGGGGCTAAAACCAATATACACTCATCCCCCCCCCCCCGCCATGGTCCTTCTCCCCTCCTAAAATCATTCAAAGAAACACACAGCCAACACACTCGACCAAGAATGGAACTTCGAGTTCCTTATCGCCAGCAATTCAGTTCAACGCTAGAGTGATGTGTTAATTATAACTAGTAACCCACATCGCTGGTAGGTTGGTTGGTCTAACGGCTAAACCACGTGACCGCCATTGGGGGCTGCTCTTGTATTGGGGTTCACTGCAACTGAGAGGCCGTCGAACACGCCAAGCTATCCAGGATCAGACCTGGATGTTGTGTAAACAGATGCTCCATCCTACACACTGTATTGCCTCTGTTCAGTCCTGGATGTTGTGTAAACAGATGCTCCATCCTACACACTGTATTGCCTCTGTTCAGTCCTGGATGTTGTGTAAACAGATGCTTTGTTCCACACACTATATTGCCCGGGTTCAGACCTGGATGTTGTGTAAACAGATGCTCCATCCTACACACGGTATTGCCTCTGTTCAGTCCTGGATGTTGTGTAAACAGATGCTTTGTCCCACACACTGTATTGCCCCTGTTCAGACCTGGAGGATGTGTATAACAGATGCTCCATCCTACACACTGTATTGCCTCTGTTCAGTCCTGGATGTTGTGTAAACAGATGCTTTGTCCCACACACTATATTTCCCGGGTTCAGACCTGGATGTTGTGTAAACAGATGCTTGGTCCCACACACTATATTTCCCGGGTTCAGACCTGGATGTTGTATAAACAGATGCTTCATCCTACACACTGTATTGCCCCTGTTCAGACCTGGAGGATGTGTAAACAGATGCTACATCCTACACACTGTATTGCCTCTGTTCAGTCCTGAATGTTGTGTAAACAGATGCTTTGTCCCACACACTATATTGCCCCTGTTCAGACCTGGAGGATGTGTAAACAGATGCTCCATCCTACACACTGTATTGCCTCTGTTCAGTCCTGGATGTTGTGTAAACAGATGCTCCATCCTACACACTGTATTGCCTCTGTTCAGTCCTGGATGTTGTGTAAACAGATGCTTTGTCCCACACACTGTATTGCCTCTGTTCAGACCTGGAGGATGTGTAAACAGAAGTGTTTGCAACGGACTGTAACCATGATGTTGGCAACCGCTCCTCATACTTTCATTGCCCAGAGGCCGGGGTATAAGATTGCAGGCTCGACTCCAGTTTTAATACCTTATGCTACGGAGGGCTACTGCGCTCTTATGGGAGGTCTGCCTGCTTGATCGGCCAGGCTTCTTTTATATTTACGCTTCCAGGAATAAATGCACAAAAACAAAAAATTTGGAAAATATGAACTCATTCATTTCACAGCTGGTAAAATTGACGTCGTCTGTCAATTGGTAGCGTTTCAGAACAAACCCTTTTTGGTAAATTAATAGGTGGGTGTTATTAAAGTGAATTTAAAACTGACAGATAAGAAACAAAGCTACGATCCACATCATTGTGCGTGTCACTCTCGTTTTACTGTGGATTCACACGCTGGCCGAAAAACTAGTGCAGAATAGAAACGTGGTCACGTGGCGCACTCTTAACCCAATCACAAGATTTCCGCTTAATCGACGCGAGCAGTTCTGCTTAAGTTCAACCATTCTCTACTTTGTACGCTCTGCTCGAGATGTTCGGCACAGCAGAACCAATCAGATAATAAAACCAACCATCTCAAATTAGTGCGCATGCGCATTTGTCAACAGATGCGCTCTACAGTCATAAGCTAGCAGACAACTTCGTTGTTCGTTGTGAGGAGATTTGAAATAGCTCGTTAATGTAAAACGTGTGTATCGATGTATTGGATTGTACCACGACACGGAGCTATAATTTGAAACATCCATCGGTAGAATGATCTAAAATATATGTCAATCTACTAGAAAATAAAATATGTCGATAATCAGCTGTTTTAAGTTAGCGTTGCAATGCATCATGGATCAACTTAAAGTGTGGGAATTACTGCGCAGATTTTACTTTTTATTTTTTGGCGAACGAGTGAATCAAGCTTTAGACTGAATTGCTGGTAATGGGGAAATAAGGTTTCCAATCTTGAGAGGGTGTAATGATGTTGATTTCACCTAAATAGGGTACTACTTTCCTTCCACACAAATTCAGGAACCCTCCCTCTAAATTGAATCATCCATGACCTTAACCCATTAGCGTAGTTAGTACATAGCCCGAACGTGTAAAGACGAGGGAGGGGTGGGGGGTTGTAACAAACAAGAAACAAGAGCTATGGTAAAAGTCTACTATGTCTGACATCTAGAAAAATTACTGAATTTATTTTCACATATTCATACTTCAAGTCATTTTAATGTTTATTTTTTACTACTATGGATGTTTCTTATGTTCTATAATCATGCCTGTTTTAAGGTTCTGTAGCGACTATAGCTATGGGGTTCGAAAAAGTTTTAATTTTTCGTACATTTCGTTTTACAATCCTTCCTGGATATCCACCTATTTAAACAAATCTAGTATAGATGGGTATGGTAAAATCTAGAGGAAATTTACCAGAATTTTAGTGGAGGTATGATGTAAAACCGTTGTGGAAAATCCACATTAAAACGCCCTGCCGGGACTCGATCCCAAACTTACCCGTCATCAGCAACCCAGTATATCTCGAGAATGCGGCCGTTTTCCGCCTACCCATCTGCGCGGATTCCATTCTCCCGTACCAGATGCACATTTATATTGAGAAAATTATGTCTCGGGAACCTGTCGCGTTAACCATAGAGAGGTGGGCTCAGACCAAACGGCTACTAAAGGTGGGTTTAGACTAAATGCACAAGAATATAGAGCAAGATCATTCTTTCACGCTCGTCTAGTGTAAATGACCACCGAGAAAACTCCTACTAGCTCGTTTACACCAAAAGAGCTAGTCGTAGAACAGCGAATGTGAGAAAAAGTGCAAACGAATGCAAGTTCTCACTCCTTCCCACCTGGTTTATACTTGTCCTTATACATGCCCAGTAAAAATCTCATCGTGGTGTAAGCAAACCATTTCGATGCCAGTTTTCGGTAGCATGCATTTTTGCCGTCCTCGTTAGTAAGATGTTAGAAGTGATTCGATATTCTTCTTTACCTCATCAATTCGATATTTCATCATGTTTCCGGTGGAACTCCAGCTATCTTCTTTTATTTAATTTATTTCTGTACTATCCACAAGTAGGGTCCCAAAGACATCCATACTGTTTATTATGTTCTATAAGTTGTAGGCACAAGTATTTATTCCAATCCCTTTTTTTATCCCCTTCAGAAATTATTACTAAGCAGTTAGGCAAACTCGTAGGTGCTCGCACCGAACGAAATAATCCTTTGATAAAACCGCTCAGTCGAGCGAGTGCGTCCGAACTCGAAGGAATGCTCCTCGCAACTGTTCGCGCGCTCTTTCGTCGTCTAGACCAGCGGCTCCCAAACTTTCTCGACTCGCGAGCCCCTTTCACAAACATCTGAGTTGCACGAACCCCATGACAAATATCCACAGACACGCATTTAATTTTATACCGAGTTTTTATTAAATTTAGCTATTAATTGTAATCAAATGGTTTAATATCTTTAAATTAGCCTACTATAGGTCCGGTAGGTACTTTGGAATACCCCATCAAATACAATGGAATAATATTGAAACTACTTAAGTACAAGTTCAAATAATTATACATTTATTTAAAAAATTAAAACTGAAATTAAATAAGCAAGGTACTGTAGTGGCACTTTATTATCGTTACTGTCACAATATTATCACATTTCACATTTTTTTTAAAAGTGGTACTGCAAATTTGTGCTTTTACATAACTGAAATAACCTTCTTTAATCACAAAATGGCTGTCAATCTAAGTTTAAAAATTGTCAACAAGTTTAAACAGCTACTCACCTCTTCACGTGACTTAGTGAGAAGGGTGCGCTTGCTTTGGATGGAACAGAGCTTTAAAATCAGGAACCACAGACGATAAATAAAGTCTCAAGTCACTTTCAGCATTGAGCCTGTTTTTCTATTATTTTTTTAAATAGGCACAAGAAAAAAAAAATTCACGCTCAGATACGTAAATGAAAATTGTACCAAACCTGTAATAGCTTTATTCGCTACCACTGGGAACTCCTCCTTTAAACTTAACCAGAAACCAAATAGTGACAAAGATTTATAGCTTTTTTTTCTTTTAAAATCAGTGGAAATTGTCAAGCCGCTGCTCTTTTTCAATCACGCTTAGTGTGGAGGATTCCTAAATTTCTGTCTCTTACAGAGGCTTGTGAATCCAATTGTTATTATTGAACATTGCTGGGAAATATTCTCTGAAGGTTTTTCCAAGTTCCTTAAAGTGTTCTATAACCATGTTCTTAACATTTTCAGCCAAAGAAAGCTGATTTTTTTTTACCATAAAGCCATGAAGGGTATCAAAGCACTCTGTTTGATTACTAACTAAAAATGTTTCCCAAAATATTTTTATGAGCTATTCGATATGGTCTCGCACAGTAAAAAAGTTTATATTTGACCCCTAGAGAGATAGGTTTAAGCTGTTCATTTTGGGAAAATTTCTGCCAAATAGACCAAAACCTGGAACTACATTTGATCTTGCATGCACTTTGCTTTGTGAAATGGATGGTTGGTAAGAAAAACAAAAAACTTATTGTTTAAGTTCAAACAATCTTGTAAGAGTTCTACCTCGAGATAACTACCTGCCTTCAGTGCGAGACAATAAACAGTTGTTAATGCTTCCCATTTCCTCACAAAGTGCTGAAATAATCCGCCATTACAGAAATATTTTGGCGAACCCAATTTGGGAACCGATGGTCTAGACCAACTGAGCGAGCATTTCTTAGAGCATTCTAGACAATTTGGGCGAACATGCTCGAGCACCGAAAGAATGATCGCTATAAGTTAACACCAAGAGAATTTAGGCGAAGTGAGGATGGGGAGAATAATGAGCATTCGCTCGAACGGTCTAACACACCTTTAAACAATCGAAGAGGGGTTTTTGTGAGACCAATACCTACGTGGGACATCCGTGTCTGTGATGTGATACGAGACATTTAGTTGTCCCTACGAGTGTGGTCAGTCATGGTTGTGTGTGTGTACGCGGCCGCCGTCAAGTGGATGATGGCCGTAAAATTCGCCGTTCCTTCAAGCACGTGATCGCTGCAGGTTCCTTGATGTCTTGATAACGGTCTCCTCCCTCTCTCTCCTCTAAGGCTGGGAACGTGCTTGGAACAGGACGCTGGCGTTTTGGCTGCGGAAATATTTCGAGGGCAAAGGGGAGAATTTTAAAAGATTACTACATTCTTAACAAAACATTGGGGCTTATCTTTCCGATTGATTTAAAAAAAATATCTAATAGTGCGATTGCTGATGCGTGAAAACTTATAATTCGGACCACTCCTTTTTTATATTTAAGTAATTTTTAACTTTTTTTATTTTTCTATGCATGCGTGAAATTGTTCCATTAAAGAGTGCAATATTATCCATAAAATTTAATGTTGAGTAATAAAAAAATGAGCTTATGCCATATTTCTAAAACTTGAGAAAAAATAAACATTTTTATACGTATTTTGTTTACTTTTAACAATTCAGGTTTTACACATATTTTACATTAGTAAGGTATGAATGAGGAAAGTATAATTTAAACAAAATATATCCTAATTCGCGTGTATGAAGAGAGTGAAACAATTCTAAGGGTAAGTACATTCATTACACGTGGCTGGGACTTGAAAACAAACCTTGTCGTTATCAACAAATCAAGAATAGAGTTAACTGAATACTTTGTCCGCATGCCCATTGTTTTGGATTAGCTACAATCCAATTTTCATACGAAGAGCTTATTCGTATGTAAAATCATGTGTTCTAAAGCTGTCACTTTTGATATATATTACTACTAAATGTAAACTAACACTAATAATGAAGTAAAATAGAATTATTGTTGATCAAAAAAACCATACATCTGTATTTTATAAAAGTTTATTTCTACGAAATTCTAGTTGTAACTTTTTTTTATCGCCGCGTACGGCCTGTTAAGGTTATATGCATATATGATAACTACTCTAATAGGGTAGGGATGAAAAAGGAAGCATTTTAGAGGAAATTTACTCTAATATGCATGGAAGGGGAGTAGGAAACCACTTAGGAAAAAAAACCTCTTAGTAAACACGACCAGGATTTAAACCCCAACCTCCCCATCTTAAGCAGGCCAGTCTAAACCATGCAGCCACTGAAGTGGGTCATAACTCTAATTAATAAGATTATAAACCGAAATAATATACAATTTAGAAACCTTTATTCAAACATCATCAATCACATCAAATAAAAAATTTCCACTTCTCATTCTTTTGGTTTATTGACTTTCTAAATCTATCACTTAGTCAAGTAACATTGTTTTGGTTTTAAGCTATACCATGATTTTGGTAAGAAGTTCGTTATGTAAAGCCTTAGCTAATACCAGACAGAATCTTACTGTATATCAGTGACGTAGCCAAGATTTAATTTTGGAGAAGTCTAGAGGAAAGTTCCTCCTTCCCCCATCCATCAGTCTGATCGTACCCCCCACTCGCCCCAACCATCCTTGTTGTACAACCCCCACCACCCTGTCTTTCAACCAGTGCAAGTACACATAGAAATTATGTTAAGTCACAGATCTCTAAACTAAAACAAGCATACCATAGTATTCATAGACTATAGGTTATAGAATATTTTCAAGCAGATATACCATAATAGAAAAATGCTAAAAATATTATTTTTTCTAAAACACACAAAAATATAAGCAAAAGATCAAAATGAAATAAAAACAGCCCTATGTAACTATTTAAGTTTACTTTAAAAGAAAAGTTATTCACAAGTCAAACCTACTAAAACACATATGTGTAGTAATGAAGTATATACAAACATCAGTTTGTAGTTTATTAGTTTATTCAAATAAGTGAAATAGTAACAAAATTATATATTATTATTTAACACAGTTCATAACAACACTCGTCTTGCCTGTTTTCTTGCCATGATGTCAATCGCCCAGTGACATGAAAGGAGAGCAAGAGGAACACAGCCCCCCCCGCCCCCCCCACCATTGGCTACGTCCCTGTGTATAGCAGTATTTTGTTAGGTTAAACGGCCTTCCAGAATGGCCATCTTAGTAAAATCAGGGTATATGATTATGCGTTTACTTAGAAATTGATGTCATGTTTTTGTGTGCTGCTGTATTTTATTAGTTCCCCTTGCTCTTTGAATATCTGTATGTCTGAAAAATGTCCCACGATAGAATAAATCTATGTTCTCAAAGGTTTTTTTTAATACCACTTCTTACCACCTGTTCACGATATACGCTTATGTATTAATTATCTATGGATAGTTACGATTGAATTTAGATGAAGGCTACCCGTGTTTGCGTGAACAGAGAGAGAGAGAAAGAAAGAAAGAAAGAAAGAGTGGAAAAAAACAGCCTCAATACATCCGATCAGGATTCTAACCCCAACCTCTCTGTCATTTGCAGTCTAATTGAGTAGGTAGCTTTTTAAGCTCATTTCCCAGATTATGCCAGATCTACCTGAGAACATAACTAGACATTGGGAAGCCCCAATCACGCAAGTAAAAAATGTACAATATTTCGTAAATCATAAGCTCTACCAATTTATAGGTCAATCCACACATTTTAAATGATGAGTTAGTTGTTCATTATTTGTCAAAATGATATTAAATTAACTATAACAAAACTAACAATTTCCTTCAGTTTTTTGTCTTTGTACATGGGGATAATAGATTGTGTAATTTCGAGGTAATGATTTAAGACTCCATTCCACCTCATGGATAAAATATATCTCGAGTATGTATTCTCGCTTTTGTCAAGTGAAGAATTCAGAAAACCACACTTTGGTGCGATTTATGGGCTGAGCTTAGTTGTGTGTCTGTATCTAATATCCTGGTTATTCAAGCATAAGATTTCAGAGGGATCATCCATTTTCAGGAAATTTGATTTGTTTATTTGAATATTTTTTATTATTATTTTAGATACGTTCTGGTGTTTTTTCTTACAGATGTTTACGTCATACGTTTGCACATCGTGTTCTTCCCCTCCCAGTGTTTCTGTTTTTGTTGTTGTTGATATTCATGGCATTCGTCAAACCACCCTAATTTAAGCGGACACATAATATTGGCATTGTATGTTGCGATAGAGGGCATACATGAAAACACGGTTCCTTCTACCACCGATATACTTGGTATGTCATGTTTATAGGGCATATGCTAGACGAAGAGAGGCTTGAACGGCGTATTCCAGACTCTTACACTCTACAGAGGGTTCACTTTAAAAAAAAATCTTCAAGCATGCAAGCAAACAAAAATCTATATAAATCTATAATGGTGACCAAATGATTCAAGCTTTTCCTCTCTTTTTTTAGCACCGCGTCTTAGTACCCGTTCTGTTTGTACGCATATGTACTAATTACAGTAAGGTGTTAGGGATGAGGAGGGTTGAATAAAGCGTAAGTGTACCCAGATGTTTGTGGAGAGATGGGGGGAAACCATCCAGGAAAAACGGGCTTCAATGAACATGCCCGGGATTCGAAGCCTTTCACCCCGCCATTAGCTGTCTTGTGAGAATGAGGCCTTAGACCAGAGTGTTTCTCAATGTTTTGATGATAAGGAGGACGACCAAATGGAAGCTATGGGCACTGGGGAGCCACCGCGACATCAGGGTTGGAGGAAAATAATAATTTCTAGGAAATTCCATTTCCATTAAAAATACAAGAAAACATTATTTTATTACATGAAATGTTGAAATAATATATAATTTAATTCAATTAATAAAGTAATTATTTTGTGTTTATTTTAAACATTCTTAATAATTATTTATCAGAAATTATGAGGTTTAGATTTGTTGACCTAAGGTTGGTACACATTTCCTTTTTTATTTAACTTGTGTCTACCGAGAAAAGACATACAACAGTATGAATATGTCATATTTAATCGTTTGCATCCCAATATTGTTTATTACTATTTGGAAATAAGGCACCTAGGAAGATATTTGGTTCAATAAGGGATGAGGCTACTGGGAGTGGAGGAGGATACATAATAATGAGTTACATAGCTTGTGTTTATCACTAAACATTATAAGGATAGTCAAATTTCGATGATTACGGTGAGCAGGACATGCATTACGATTGTGAGAATCTAGAACCTTTTTCAGGGTGTTGACTGGTAAACCCAATGGGAAGACCTAGACGCAGATAGGAAGATAACATTAGAATGGACCTGAAAGAAATAGGTTGTAATGAGGTGGACTGGATAGAGCTAGCTCAAGATAGGGATAGGTGGCGTACTTTTGTAAGTGCGGCAATGAACTCACAAGTTCCTAATGCCATATACTAGAGTAGGCCTAATCAATTAAACTTTTCAATACATAGACAATTATGCTTAGATTTGCGTTTCGTAAAAAACTATTTAATTTTGGTAGTAAACTTCGCAATGACTGAGATTATTTGTTTAAAAATCATTTTATTAACAGTATAGACCCTACTATTATATTGAGTGTGCTGTCTGTGATTAAAATCCGGTTCAAATACGCTTTTTTAATTAAATCTAAACCAGCTTTGGTGGCCGCATGGTTTAAGGTGATACTCTCGCAATAGACTAGACTTCTGATGATGGGGAGATCGGGGTTCAATACCGGTCGCGTGCACTGAGGGGCTTTTTACGAAATAGTTTCCACTCTCCTTCCATGCAAATGCAGTTACACTTTCTCCATATTCAACCTCATTACTCCCTAAAACATAACCGGAACTATTAGGTTACACAGGGGTGTATCCCGAACGGGTAGTTAGATGGAATTCTAAAAAAAAATGATGCTTTTAAAAGGTATATTATGAGATAAAATGGCCATTTTATTCAGTAACGGTTTTCCCATATCTTCACTAAAGTACAGCCGTTTGAATTAGATGTGATGGTACCTGGTCCCAACGTTTTTAAAGTCAATCGTCAAGGTTTGAGCCAATATTATCATCGAGTGGATTAAGATCCTGAGGTTTTGGTGGGCCTCTCACTGGATGCAACGGAATTCGGTTAAAACTGCGTCATATACTTCTGAATTACTCTTTCACTATTATATTATACACATGTCTACACATACGAACTGCCGCATTGTTTGATAAAGGTTACAAGAAACTGTAATGCCTTTTTTTAGTTTTTATTATTACTACTATTATTATTTGAGTTTATAGCCCTGTCGACACGCTGAGGTAATTAGGGCCTCTTTTTTGGCCTAGAACAGGAAAATAGAACCTTGTTTCCTTTCCTTGGCACACAGCTTGAAACGATGAGCTTATAGGTGTAGCTTCCACAACACGACCTTGTTTGTACGTCAGTTTGTGGTATTTACTTTCTTAGTTTGCCAATTTTCTACGATTTGCAATGTTAAATCCTTCTCACAAAAAAACATTGTTTTTATTAATAAAAACAATATTTGCAACATACAAAATAGCATCAAATTTTCAAAAAATCACAGAAGTCTAGTAATTGAGTATTTATTCCTTATAATTTGAGAATTCGTTTTACATTCGTATATTTTGGCTGTAGCTATCTGTGTCAAGCTACCGGGTAAATCTTCTAGGATTAAATATATTTCCCTAAATTGATTTTAAATACCACTGTTGTCCACAATGGTATAAATTTCCAGCTCACTTAGTCTTGTTTGCCAGTAATGAGGAGGTTCGGGGCTCAACCTGGTAGCGTTTACCGAGTCTCTTCTCCCCCCCNAGATACAGATATATTTCTTCTACTACACAAATGAAATTAACGTATTTTAATATTCGCAAAACCGAATGGTTTTTGAGACGTTGAGGAGAGGATTGGAGGGGCGGAGGACTCCTGGATATTTTTCAACTTACTGCCACAGAACTAGTGAGTGGTGTCAAAGTGTTTAATTGCACGACTGCCGATGCTGACAGTACAATGTTTTCCTGGAAACTTCCTTCTTTTTTCACAAAAGCACGTTTCATTAACTGAATGAACACCTTCTCAACCGGGGCTCTGTAAGCGATAGTGAACAAATTATGGGGGTGACCGGGGCCGATTGTTTCATTTCAAATTGTAGGACAACAATGAAGCAACTCGCACTGTAAAAACTACCAGGAAAATGATGATCATATTATGATTTTTAAAACACATTCTTCTTTACATTGATACCTAACATCTTAAAACGTAACTATATATTTTTTAAACTTCATATTCATAATTTTGTAATTCAATTTTGAATCAAACTATATTTATAATTTGTTTAATTTATTTGAGTTCGTTATTCACCCTTACACATTTAATACTATTTAATAATGATAGGTATAGAGCAGTAATTTTTTAAACTTTTTTAACTAACGGCAGACTGAACGAGGCCATAATATAATCAAGGCACATACTTAGTTTTTTAAGGAGATATTTTATCATTATTCATTAAAATAACGAGTATTAAGATAATGTTTAAAAGTTCAGTAGCTAAAGTTCTAATAACTCTGCTTTGTTTAAAAATAATGTTAATCGTGGATTTTAAAATCTCTTTTTTTTTGCTCAAATTTGTTTCTAGCTTATTTTTTATGTTCCCCCAAACTCCCACGACACATGATGAACCTTAACGGCACATCAATGTACCGCGGAACACTGGTTGAAAAACGCTTGTATAGAGGAACTGACGTCTCTTCCAAAATGATGAGTTGTTTTTTCGTGTTCTGTTTGATGTGATATTATACAAATGTGTGTGGGGGTGCGTATTGTGTTTTTTTTAATAGTTTCTATGGCATACAGATCTCCCCAACATTATATTAGAGTTTATCTATTGCGAACTTTGAATTTTGTTTAAATCAGGTGTCAAGCCGGTTATTAAAACATGATAATATTCTTAGTACATAAATATATTAAACCCGAAGAGTTATAACTTTAAATCCTAATCGTGTAAAAGTTATAATTATCTAGTGTAAAGAAAAAAACATTTTTGTATTCGTATTAAAGAGAAATGGGTGGTATTTCTCGTCAAGATGTCGCTTCGTTCCCAAATATAATTCGTTGTCTCAAATGAGTTTGTGCGTGTATCATTAGCTAAATGTGGCCATTAATGACCCTTATTTTTTTCACTGGCTTGTTCCGAAACCTGAATAGTGACATTAAAAAAACTGTGTACTTTTTATGTTGCGAGTGTTTGTGATAGTGTGGTGATGATGAACGGGGAGTTTAATTGCTGGGGGCAAGGTACCATGTCCAATGGTGAGCCGGAGCGAATCGGGTGCCGCTGCTGATGCATTGTACGTCTTTGAGTGGGTAGAGCCGTCATTGTGATCACTCAGGAGGTTCCTCGTCAGGCATACACTTCACCTCTGCTTGGGAACATCCGTCAGCATTGTCTGATGACTCGCACGATTAAACTTTCACAAATTGACGGAATCCACCAGAAAATCACCCATCACTTCCAAATTTAAACCACAAATTCAGTCATTACTTTCTCATTTTTATCCTTTAAAACGGCTAGCGCGATTTTTCTCAATAAAAGATGAAGATGAGGCAATGAATTATCTATGAAATGAGATCTTCATCGGGTCTTCCTATGGTATTCCAAATCAGATAATGAATGTTTTGATTTTAATTGTGTTTTTTTATGTCCTTTCTGTTTTTCCGTTCATCCGTCACCTGACGTATTTATTTGCACAGCGAGGCACATTACCTGGGAAGAAAGGTTCACTCCGAGATTATGTCAACATTTTCCGCATTACAAGTTAAAAAGTAAGCATCCGTTCCACATGCTGTTGTGTTTGATTTCCAGCGTAACTGAAAAGTTGCACCGTCATGAATTAAATAATTGGATTGTGTTCTTGCTACTTCCCACCACTACAAAGGATTTTTTTTTTGTTTGTTTGCTATCTTTAGAATTATTTCGATTTATCTTTTCCAATTACTTGTCATATTAATTCAACATAGTCAATTTCATTTTGCTTAATTCTGTTTTTGTTTGAACCTTTTAACATCAAAGTTATTAACGGTCTAAGGGGAAGGGACTATGTTGTCAAGAAGAATTGTATCCGTATTAGCATGGATTGGAGATGGAAGAACTACTCGCAGTGACCTGACTGAGAGTAGAACTTAAACCTCTTCTTCACTCTTACGCCAGTCTTTTGTGAACCCGACGCATTAGAGCGCGTGTCTATTGGTGTGAGTGGTTGACTTAAAATCTTTAACGTTGCTTTTTAAATTATTGAACTTAAAATATTATCAAGACTAACATTTAAGGTGTTTTTTTTTCAAATACTATTAGTACGATTTTTCTTAGTAAAAATAATTGGCTTCAATTCAACTGGAGAATTAAATTATAGACACAGGAATTGAAACCGGGTCTTGTTGATTTGATGCATTAATTATTTAAAACTTAATTATGTAACTAAGTAAAAGTCCCAAGTCCATTATCATTCTTCACTGTAAGGTGGCAAATATATTTATAGCTGATCAACTTCTTAAATCTCAATTTACAGTGAAATTAGTCTTATCTTAATTTACATTTATGCTGAAAATAAATTGAATTAAGAAAACAAAGCAATTAAAAACATATCACACCTATAACTTTTATTATTTTGCTTAAAAATTAAAAACTCGATCAAAATATACATAATACAATAAAATAGTTTGTTAAACCCTTACGCTTGCAATTGAAAGTAAAACCAACTATTTTGTAATCTATCTAGAGCAGGGGTCCCCAATTATTTTTAATGGAGGTTCGTTTTAAAAACTCGACATACTTACGCGGTCCGGCAAAACTTTAACGGTGACTTAAGTTCAAGCCCTATAATACTATACTAATTCAGAAACGTGATTTTCTTTCCTTTTATATTTTATTTTACTAATTTAGTATTGCTGTCCTTCCATGTCTACTACCCGCCCACCACTGAAATAGTATCATTTCTTCTTCTGTTTATCGCTTTCTCGTTAAGGTCTTTAAAAACGTATCTGCGGTGCGGATGCGGTCCGCGGTCCGCCATTTGGTGACCACTGATCTAAAGCTTCATCTACTCGGACCAACCCTAATAGCCGGCCATAAGGTCGCATTAGGAATTATACTGCCTCTTTAACTGGAAAATAAACAGGTCGCTAGTAAGACATACTCATTCATTAAGTTTTCTTTGAATTTAGGGGACTCTAAATTGGTTAGTTCCTTAATAATCTCTTTAGTTAGATGTGCTTAATTTTATCATGGTTCTATTTTGAATCCGTGCTCAGAGGGTAAACCTAACTAAATTCTCACTGACCAGTGGGCCTATCCCGGAGATGTTGCGAGTTTATCTTACTACGGTGAATCTCGCCATGTTCAACTCGAACTCGTAATTTCATATCCGTAAAGTAGCCATTCCTGAGTTAATAATCTCGCAATTCGTGTTG
Source organism: Timema shepardi (assembly GCA_902151425.1). NCBI lineage: Eukaryota > Metazoa > Arthropoda > Insecta > Phasmatodea > Timematidae > Timema > Timema shepardi. The sequence goes on along the minus strand of CABFVX010002904.1, from coordinate 20,342 downwards.
AGTCTTCTAATTTCGTATTAAGCGAAAAATTCCGAACTTCCGGTGTCAAAAATTGTGATTTGAGATTTACTTTATAGCTGTGTGAACGCACCCTTCAGCCATTTAAACAATAGAATAACAAAAATGTTGTCTTCGACATCTTCGTTTTATCTCGGTTTTATTTTTTGTTGGTTAAGGTTAGCTCGATAAAGTCTAAATAAAATTGGATTGGAAGAGAATAAGCAAAGAGCAAAAGCAGATTACACTTTATGTATGTTTCTTTGTTTCGCTAAATGATTAAATAAAAAGCTATTACTAGTATAACTTATTACATCATGTATGATATATCTTAATAACTTTAATAGGTACATAAAAAGCCAAAATTAAATAACATACAGCATATGGATGGAATGCCTTTCTATTTGAATAAAACCGTTTATTAAGCCTGAACAAATTAATAAATTTCTTATCACTCAGCTCAAAAGCGTCTTCGCGTTCACGAAATATACGTGGCATTCTATTAAATTCATTTTCAAATTCTTCAAGTTCTCTTATTATCAAATAGTAAGGCTATGTTTACGCCATTTTACATTTTGTCCAACAACAAATATTTTCGAACTATCTGTTGCGATATTGACGATTCCGAGAGGTAGAACCGCAGTGAGATCTATCCGAATGAACAAATCTCAATCCGTAACGAAATTTTTTTCAAGAATAGCTAAATAGAAAAAGTTTCGAGATTGTGTCACGTGAACGACCAATCTCGCAATGGAATCAACTCTAAATATCTCGGGGATAGGCCCACAGTTTTGAGCTGCGTGCTTATTTTGGAGGGATAATATTGAAAGTGGAAGTATAGGAAAAGTAGTTTACAGGTAGTTTGGCACATTAATAAATCGTGCGCGGCAGTCGTGCAGGAACCAACACGGGCATTGAAGTTACTCATAAAAGAAAACCTGTACTTTATTTCTTACTTCGTTTGGAGACATTTAGCTAGAGCCCATATTTCCTTTAATAAGACTCATAACAGTTTTCATCGTCCCGTATTTGTTTCGTGTAGGGCATTCTTATAACCTTGCTATCTCTAACTCACCCACCTCGGTGGCGTAGTTAGCTAACGCGCTAGATCTGTGTTGAGTTAGACTGCCGAGGACCGGGAGATCGAGGTTCCAATATCGCTCGGGTGGATTAGTGGGGGGGGTAGGGGGTGTTTCCTAATTAGTTTTACACTCTACCACCACGCAAATGTAGGTTCAATTAATCAAAATTCAACCTTCTCCATCCCTAAACCATTAGTATAATTAGTAATTAAACGTATAACCCGAAAGGGTAGTAAGACGCGGTACTAAAAAGAATTAATCTCTAATTCATGCCAAGGAGGGACTCGGAGGACCAGTGTTTAAAATAATAAATTTTAGCTCTGACATTTAAAGAAGTAAAACTTTTTTCGCTGTTCTCACATAAACTATCCTCATATTTACTTCAGTGAAAAAATGATTAGGAAATATGCCCTCATTTTATCGTAGAGGAATGAGAAACCCCATCAAGATTCTAACCAAAATCTCCAACCTCTGTCTTTGTAAAACTATACGAGGCGATACTTGCGTATTTGTCCGCGTGTTCACCTTCGCGGGTTAAAACATGTATTAAAATGTTAAGAGCAAAGTAGCCCCTGCCCGTAAGTTGATTTGCTACCCCTTCAGGTTATACCCTTGTGTACTAATTACGCTAATGAGTTCGGGATGAGGAAGGTTGAATTTAGGGGAAGTCAAGGGGCCTACCCTCACTTGCGTGGAGGGAGAGCGAAAAACCATTTAAGAAAAAAACCGTCTAAGCACACCGAACCCTGATTACCTTGTCATTGTCAAGTCTAGTCCAGGCCGAGCGTGACGCCTTAGACCATGCAGCCACCGAAGCAGGTAAGACTTATGAAAGTTCCTCTCAGACCAAATGACCGTGGTCCACCAATATGTTGTATCCCAGATTGGTGAGATGCCCACGCGTGCATATCCCACTCCCCCCCTGATACACGAGGGTGGTTTCTGCCCCAGCGGTCTCCAGGGGCCCTGCCTGCTCGTCCAACTCACCGGCGCTAATGGAATGGCCTCCGTGGTTTCTCAACAAGTCACGAGAATCCACTCGATCTTTTTTGACGCTATATTTCCTAGAATGTATCGCTAAACTCTGGCATAGGTGACTTTACCTTGCCAGATTATGAAGAATTAAGTTCATTCCTGGCTTGGTGCATTTAAAATAATTCCTAAGAAAATCCCTTTTCTTGATATAGGAGAGTTTACTCAAGCTAATTTTTCCCGGAAAGAAAATAAATAGTAACATACATCATTCATATTATTTTTATGGATGTACGTTATAAGTGTCATGCAGTGGTATTTAGAGATTTCACCTGAATTATAACCTTAGTTTTAGTTTAGAACAAGAACTAGTCTGGTAATGCAATGGTTTACCACTTTGTAAAAAATATTCTACACCGGTAAACCTGCTTCGGTGGCCACATGGTCTAAGGCGACACTATCGCAATAGACTGGACTGTTGATAACAGGGGAATTGTGGTTCAAATCTTAGTCGGGTGTATGGAGGTTACAAGTTTTAAAAATCCAACCCTTCTTTATCCCTATTCGATTAGTGTAATTATCATATATACGTATAATCAAAATAGGTAGGAAGCGATGGTAAAAATAAATTTCCTTCATTTGCGGGTCCATGGTTTAAGGCGTCACTCTCGTAATAGACAGAATTACTGAGGATGTGGAGCTGAGAGTTCTCATCCCGACTGGGAGTTTTGAGGGAGGGTTTCTCCATCTTATTCATGGAAAATGTGGATACATTTCCTCGTCTCTATCCTTTTGTTGTAAACATAGGGATAGCGCTGACTTGTTGTAAGGGCTGGTGCGCATTAAAATATACTATATCACATATCTGTGCAAAACCGCACTCACTCCATATTTTAGTTTAATTCCGAATATCCCGAATACAATCCATACTAGTTAATATTGTGAGCAGGTGATTAACAAGTCCCCTAAGGTGTTGCTAACTCGAGCGGGTCTGAAAATAAACTTGTGTTAGTTCATTTAAACTAGACTAATTGTTTCGGGATTTAGTTTAATTACCTTACGATCCGCTGTCGGGCGCTGTGCCGTGTGTACTGATGGGAGACGGCAATATTTTTTTTACCGCCGTCCGTCTGTCTTGTGTCGGGGGCCGTGTCGGAGCACGAACCCTGGTCTCGTCCCATTAACCCTTTCACCACGGTCCGCTAGCTGTATGACGGCGACTCTTTTCGAGAGGAATGAGGGGAGACTCCCTGTGTCTCTTGAGGTTCGTTTGCCTGCCCTATCTTTTACACTAATCGTCGGGAACCGGTGCTGGAACGAGTTCTAGGATGCGAGGACTTTCCTTGTATTTTTATTTTCTTTACATGCTTGGGGATTTTTTTTTTGTCAAGGGGCATAACCCGCATCGGTGGGAATACGGTCCAGGGCATCATTCTCGTCTTGTCTTGTTTGCCTCTTACAGGTGGAGATTGAGGTTATAATCCAGGCCAAGTCTACCGAGAGGGTTCCCGACTCTTCAACGTAAATTCTTCCTCTACATCATTATAGCATAGCTCTGTCGGATAGTAGGACGTGGATCCACATCGATGGGCACGCAGTCTCTATGTCAAGTTCACTTAGACTGGTTTTCCTGTAATGGGTAGGTCAGAGTACTGGGAAGTTCTTTTCCTTAATGGTTTCCCCACTTTCCCTTAACGCAGATGCGGGAACATTTATTTTGAATGCTACCTTCCTCATGCCTAATTTGTTAGTGTAATTAATAGACCTAAAAATGCGTGTAGCCTGAATGACTGAAAATAAAAACTAAGACTCGGAACGCGGGACTTTAGTATTCTTTTGGTTGGAAGAACGTTAGAAGCTAGTTACTAAAGTTACTAAAACAATTTTAATATATTCATACATCCAGTCATGTTATCGGCAGCTGTCTCTTTGGATATTATATATATTATATATGTTATCAATACCTATAAAATAAAATAAATAATATAGTATTATTATTAGCACCGCGTCTTACTACCCGTTCGGGTTATACGCACTTACGCTAATGTGTAATGGTAGGGTGAGAGTGAGATGAAATGGAGGACCTACAGTTTAACGTGGAATCCAAACCACGGTAATAATATAGTAAAATGTTATTAATGCTGGCCGGAAATAAATATGTTTAGTTTTTCTCTACTGTTCTTCCAAACAAAATCAGGGTATAAATATTGAAATACCTTTTTTGTGATTTTTTTTTAGCACAGCGTCTTACTACCCATTCAGTTTATACTGTTATTTACTAATTACGCTAATGGTTTAGGTATTATGAAGGTTGGATTTGGAGGAAGTGAACCAGCATTTGGGTGGATATGATATGGAAAACCATTTAGGAAAAAAACCTTTGTACACACACCCGACCGGGATCGAACCATGATCTCCTCGTCATTGCCATTCTATTTTATTGCGAGAGTAGCACCTTAGATCATGTCTCCACCGAAGCGGATTTTTGTGGATTTAACACTCTTGATTACAGTAGGTTTTAAACCTTCATTTAGTGCCTAGACTTCCTTAAAATGTTCGCTCTGATTAGAAAAACATCCTCAACCATTCAATTAATCGTGCGTTAAGACATAAAATAAACTTCTCTGTGCGTTTTGGCGCATCTTTAGAATGTTTACGCCCTTTGCATGCAACGCACCGTTAAGTTGTGTAAACAATTTACTCTTTAGATGCCCGATTATTCACACTTGTCGTTCCCAAAGGCGTGAATTTGTTTCGTTTGTGTTTGAAGTTAGCTGCTAGCCTCCAATATTTTGATTTCTTGGCTCTAGCTTTTTCGATCAACTTGGTGTGCGCATTAAAACGTAGTAATGTTATGGAATTATACATCCCAGTAAGATTTATTTGTATTAAGTTGCAAGGTATGGCAACATCCTTCTAATCCCCTTTTTAAAAAGACAACGCAGTTTTGTGAACAAAAACGCACCTGGATGACAACACCTTTTTTCTTTTAGGAAGTTTCGAGAAGGAAATCTTGCTTGATATACCCCTTTCAGGTTGCGCATCTCTTCACTTTCCTTCCTGACGAGGAGCCGTGAGCTAGAGTCTATGACGTCTTAATCTGTGTTCTAAATCTCATATGTCGGGAATTATCATGCATATGACGTAATAGTCGGGCTTTTAAATTAAAATCTACAACATTTGAAATATCCAACAAAAAACTGTTTATCTACTTAAAATTAAAATAACTATAAAACACCAGAACTTTTAATTTATAAAATAAGACATCATCCCTTTTTAATTATTATAATACAGAACAGCAAACTTTGAACCAATTCAATCATTATATCAAATGTCACCCTAATGGTGGCGTACACACATTAATATATCAGGCTGGCTCTTTAAACGTTAAAACGTTTGCACTGGTCGTAAAAACGTCCCAAAAGTGTGAATACGGAGAGAAAGATTAAAATAGTCTAAATATATATTATTTTAGTTTTATGGGCGATAGCTGGTTAAGGCACCTCAATGTCTTGCTATCTCACAACCTTTTAACCGGAAAATAAGTACACATCTAAACTTTACCTACAATCACATCGAATAACATTTTAATGCGTTTTTAATTTTACCACAGTTTCTCTTGGGATGAATGAAGTAGATTTTTCACAATGGAATATTTTTAATATTCTTTAAAGTATTGTATAGTTATATCCCTCATCTCCATTCCACTGGCATCTTGGGAATTCTACAAAAAACTATGTTACGATGCGACTCCTGTTTCTACCGCAGTTGTATTGATGTGGGCAGAGATGAAAGCGATATAATGTTATATCTATATAAAAAGCTTGTAATTACTATATTTATTCACATAAATTTGTAATATTTTACTAGTTCAGACTTTTCATGTTTTATAGGGATTTGTGTACAACATACTTGTTCTAGTATAGGCACTGTCAAAATATATACCTTTTCCGTTCTATATGCTTGGATGGTTGAACAAGGGGTTGTCCCCCTGTAGAAAATTCGCCCCTTTGGAAAAGGTGTCCCCCTCTAGGTAAATTTTCAACTTTCTGATATCATCGAATATGAAACAGAAAAATAACCTTAAATCAAACTTCAAATTACTTTTAGATGCATCTAATTGTAAAATAAAACAGTCTGGGAGCATTCTAAATAGCTTCTAGGGCTATCCAAATTTCAACAATTTCTAGGGGAGGACAACTTCAAATATCTTAGTAATTTTTTTGTTTTTTTCTCATTTGTGAGGAGGAATGCTTTAAATAGTCTCTGGAATTTAGCTAATTTCAATTTTCAAACAAAATGTATAAAAGTAATTGTATAAAATTTCTACGCCCTCTGTCCTGAAATTGTAATTCGAAAAAATAAAATAAAAATATAAACCTTAAAGTTTGTAAAGACAAAGTGTGTTTTAATCTCCATATAATTTCAAACTTTACAAGTGTAGAAGTGCGTGTGAACACACACACAGTCACACATTAGGATTCTACCTAATCTATAAACACATTTATACAATAACTATGCTGATACACGCATCGGTGGGCAAGTGGGCTAAATGTCAGTCTTTTCTCGTCTGGTTTGCCGGTGGCGTGGAGCTTGGGGCTCGAATTCTGGCCGGATGTAGTCCCCCCTCCCTTTAAATGATATCCCCACTCACCCTCCACAAATGTGGGTACATTTCTTCTATATGTTATTGTTTTCATGATTATAACGTTAGCGTTACCACAATGTACATAGTCAAAACCGGTTGTAAATAAGACTCGGTTGAAAAATAATTTTAAAATTATGCCAAAGAGAAATCCTTGTAGTGCTATCCACTTAATTTGTTCGAAATATTATGATTAATTTAAAAATATATATATTTATCGTTCACTTTAACATTTCGAAATAATGTATTCAATTTTTAACAGTACGTAGCTATATTGTGACGCCTGCAGTATGGGTGTATAGTATTTGATCAATGTATAACAACGCTGTGGTCCTTTTTTATCCGAGACGGGAATATAAAAAAAGTATCGAGACGGGAGAGCGAGACGAGAAAACATTCTTTGAAAGTACAAAAATTTAAATTATGTTTATTAAAGTAAATATATAGTTTATAGAGTTCCTTTTAAATATTTTTGTTGACGCTTGCTTTAGATTGTCCTATATATAGTTCATTCAAACACTTGAGATATAACTCGTACACATTTTAAATGCGATCAATAAAATAGTGATAGGTAGTTTCAATGAACACCATTTATAATTTATTATTATTATTATTATTATTAGCACTGCATCTTACTACCCGTTCGGGTTATACACACCTACGCTAATGTGTAATGGTGGGTGATCGTGAGATGAAATGGAGGACCTACAGTTTAACGTTGGATCCGAACTATGGTGGAGGCATTCCACACATTCACAAGTTATGATTAATACACGTCTTGCCAGAGGTGATGGAAGGGCTTGGCAATCAGATAAATCCGTACCGGGACCGAGGATTGAACCATTCATAAATTATTTAAATTTTTAGTGTAACAGATTTTATAGTCAAAGTTTGATATCGATTTTTTTTAATAACCAAAACATTTCTTACTAAATAAAGGCTGTATTTGGGCTGGAAATGAGGCCAATCTTTTGGATATTATCGTATTATTGGAAACAGTATATTCCTGGTTTGTTTTTTTAATTTCCTAGGACCATTATTTGCTTTTTTTATTTCTTGAGTTTTCGAGATATATTTTTTAACTTTCGAGACGATCGATATTTTTTTCTTGAATTTTCGAGATATTTTTGTGTCTCGTTCGTACCTAGTATAGAGAGGTCTCTGTTTAGTTTCCTATACCTTTAATCTTAATCCAGAACTGCGGCAACTCTCATTATATGTTGATGAAAATGAATTTAAAAAATAATTTACTAAGTCTATAATGTAGTAGGTTTTTTTAAAATATAACATTGCTGGTATCGTTCCCTTTACTCTGGTGATTAACTATATTTTGACGTACAGCCCGAACGGGTGGTAAGGCGCGATGGTAAAAAAAAACTATTTCTTTGGGGTGGGAGAGTATTATCTGCTCGATCTTGACCCGGAAGATTTTTCAAAAACTCGAGAAATTTGAGTATTCGAAATTTTCGATCTTTTTCCAGAAAATTCCTAGTTTGATTAATTTTAATTTAGGAATTTTCGATTGTTTTCTCGAAAATTCCTGGTTTAATCAATCTGAGTCAATTTCTAAGATTTCTTATCAACTAGAATACCGCAGTATTTCCTTTTGTCTAGTTAAAAAAAAGTAGACTTACAATTTATTTTAAATTTATTTAAAAATCGAATTTGTGTGATTATATATATTTTTTCACAAACTAATTTAATTCTATATACTATGTATAAATTATGAGTTATCATGGGATGTACATGGATTTATTACAAAAATTCAACTTGAAATATTTTTTGTACAAATATTGCTCTATACTTCTCAAACTTGGAAAAAAAAACTCGATATGTTCATCCTAACTCGACTCGAAGTGAAAAATACCCACTTGCACACTCTTAATATTTTTCAAAGTACCAACCCACAGTTAAAATATTTAGAAACCCTAGGACGTCTGTAATGAGTTTCACGCTCCAAAAGGTGACCCCCCTTACATTCGTCCCTGACTTATTTTATAATCTTGTTAATGCCTTAGCTTTTAATAACTCGGATATATGGTAAACCAATTTATTAGTAGTGAATTATCTTCGACATCAACTGTGATCCAACTCAATTTAGCAGTGTGTTCCCTTGGCCGCTAAGCCAGTCACAAGAACTGGTTCTCTCTCCGAGTTAGAGCTCGTCCCACTGTAAATACTAGGCTGGGCTCTTCTCTCGGCTATTACTGGGCCGCGCCGCGCAACAAGGGACTATTGGGCGCTCGTAACTCACGGGTTTTATGGGTGATCAACAGGTGGATCTAGCAGAGACAAGGGCGCGTTCACACTAGGCCTAGGTAACACAATTAAACGAGCCTTTCACGCTATATTAATGATCAGGAAACACTATCCGTGGGCTTGATAATATTATGTTTGATTCTTAGGAATGATAACTTTGCTTCCGATCTTTTACTTGCCCCCTCCCCCGCCGATTGGTGAGAATTATCAAACAAAATTTTATAACAAATAAAAACATAATTTCAACTTGCTTGTAAGATTTTCACTTAGTCAAATATGAATATAAATTACAAGAAGAATAGCAAACATTATATTACTTTGATTGCGACAATTCTGACACGAACTAAACGAAGCACAGGTGAAAATGTATTTTTATTCGATAAAATTGATACAATTCGAAATATCATATGTGTGCGTTTGGTTTGCTTTAATTAATTGAACTTAAGTCAGTGGTTGTTATTGTTAATAAAAGTATGACTCAATTGTAGTCGTAGCTTCTCGGCTTATTGGCGCAAGATGATCCGTTGCGTGGCTCATTGTTTTTGATAGCGCCTTGTGCTTCTGAGTGCCGCAACCAGCATGGTAGGTTTGCTCAGCGGGACAGTCGCACACTCGTTGCTAAGGTAGTGGGGTCGCCGGGAACAACGCTCGCAATATTAAATGTACAGTAGCCTCATTACTTTTTTGGTGCTGACTGATAGCTAAAAGCTTTGAAAAGTTATCATACCAAATTATGTATCCCCACACCGAACCATATGATCTGCAAAAACATGTGTTTAGCAGCTGTCACTTCTGACAGTCAACATTTAGGTTTATACCTAAATTTTGACTGTCAGAAGTCAGCTGTGAGCTGTCAGTCAGCACCAAAGAATCCATGGGGATACTGTACTTTCACTGGCTTTTGTTTTAATTTACAAAGGTTATTGTTATTGATGATGATAATAATAATAATACTGTGAAAACTTAATGAGCTCAGAACTCTTGGTCACATGTCTGTGGTTTGTGAGATTTGGCTACGAGTCTACTTGACTTTTTGCAGTGAAGAGTCATTGTTTTTGTTTTTTCAATTTCAAATGTCTGACATTATTACCAGTTTGAACAATCCATATGTATATACTAATAGGAAAGGGACCAGTGACGAATTATTCAAAATTATATATATCCGTATTTGCCTGGAAGGAGAGTGGAAAGTAACATAGAAAAAAAAAACAATCAATACATCCAGTCGAGATTCGAACCTCGATTTGATTATGTCCGGCGAATCATATCATGCCTTAGCCCGGGTGTCCACCAATGTGAATTTCAGGATATTTAACATTTTATAAAGTTTAAAGTTGTTGAATAATTTACAAGGCCATGTTTTGTAAATAATTAAATTTTTAGTATAATAGTTATTGATTAATTATAACAATTTATGTGAGTTTATTTTAGCTACACAACGTTTTACCAACCATAATAACAAATACGTAAAATTGTGCTCATAATTGGTTTTACTGGGTTTACCCACATTAGGATTTTAATTTGATATATTTTAATTTAATTGAATATATAATATAAGGAACGTACTTAGATGTTACATATACTTAAATTAATTGGTATAATTTCTTTGTTCAATTAAATCAAGATAAAAATAATAAACATAACGTGCAAGATAATTTATTTATGGAAAACCCTAATTATCATGAATTATGAGTACAAGTATAACCTGGATGACACACATCTGTTGACTTTCCATTAAATCTCCTAACTTAATCTATTATCTCGATACTTAACACAGGCAAATTTTACAAACAATTGACTCGAATAACAAGTTTGTACCATTAGATCGTTTATACTTATTTTAGTAATTTTGTGAAAGAAGTTACTTGCTATGTCATAAATTTCATTTTAATATGTTTCACGTTGACATTTTACACTGTTAATTGTCTTTTTCACATGTGTAAGGTACTTGAATAACAATCTAGTCAAACTATTGACCCTTTTTTTTTATTAATATTGTTCATACTGTCACTGCTTGAAATAATTTAACTATTACAGAACATGGTTTCCTCGTTAACTGGTTTTCAAACAATTTACTAGTTATATAATATTCATATAGTAATATTATTATTGATGGCATACCAACTTACATATTACTGTTGATAAGTCATACCTTTAATTCAGCCTTTAAATGTTTTTATTTCAAAGTTATTCAAATTTATTAATCGTCTTTGTTAACGTGTTTAAGGCATTAATAACTCCAATCTAGTCGAATTGCCAATTTTCCACTAGTAAATTTGTTTGTCAGTCAATCCTATAACTTGCTATTACTATCATCACAGATTATTAATATTTCCTTGTTTTCTGCTAATTTAATAATTCCAGAATATTATTATTGTAACAATATCACTGATGATTTTTTTAGAAATGTTATTGTATCGGTTTTAATTGACTTTATAATTAATGATAATTAGGTTTTTCCTTAAATAAATTATCTTGCACGCTATGTTGCTTAATATTTTCACCTTGATTTAATTGAACAAAGAAGATATACCAATTAATTTAAGTATATGTAACATTTAAGTAAGTTCCATATATTATAAATTAATATTTCTCCTTACTACAACTATAATGAATATCACTGAAATTAATTGAATATAGCTGAAAAAAATTACTTAGATATGGGGATAGTTAGAGGTTAATTTGTCATATCTATGTCTTGACGCTTTCGTTTTCAGTAAGACCAATTGGAAATATTGCGCATGTTTGAATAACTTTTTTCTACTCATCATAACAATACGTTATTAAATAGTACGAACTCAAGCTCCAAAAATTGTACTATCAATCCATCAGAATACTTTCTTTCACATATGGTTATTATTTTAATAAATAGCAACCCGCAGGAAATTATGAAATTTGTGTTTTATATTCGACTTTTTGAACCACAAAGGAGAACTGGGAGTTGTTTTTTCTTCTCCCACCTTTTTTCTATCCCCACCATCGAGGCTTACCTGACCACAAAGCCACATACAGGGTTGGATTGAGTGTTATCATGAAAATTCATTTTTGGTATTAATTAGCTCAAATATTTGGGACTTAAAAAATAAATAATTTAATATCTTGCCAATAATTAAATCGTACCCATTTGTGGCATTCAAATATATATAGCTAAAAATTATTAATTGCGATTAAATAAACATGATTTAATAAATATATTTTATTCTTTATCAATGCTTGAATTGATTATTGGAATCTACGAGTATACCTACAAATATAGTTTACCGTGGTCTAAGGCTCCACTTGTGTTAGATTAAACTGGTTCTAATCACAGTCGGGTTGTGGACTGAAGTTAAAAAAAAATGTTTACCACTCTCATTCCACGCAAATATGGGTACACTCCCTGTAAATTAAACCTTCTTCATCCTTAGCTCATTAGTGTAATTAGGACATATGCAGTACGTGTAGTGAGACGTGGTGCTAAATATTCATTGTTCCCAAACTGTGTTACATCCCTTAGTTTCACGATGAATATTTATTTATTTTCATTTTGATAACTTTTATAATTTATTTTAAATTTAGCCCGCGAGTTTTGACCTTAGAAAGTGTTACTGGGTACGTACACCACTAAGAACCTCCTCCCTCATATCTTTAAACTAATGCATCCAATTTTTTATTTCCAAAAACTGTATTACTGTGGTTTGTAAATCTATAACGGGACAAGGAATCAGTCATTTTAAAGCATCATAAATAGTGGTTTGTCTGTCAATCAATTAATATAAAACATGGAAAGATACATTAAAATATATATATGAATTAATAGCTTTTATGGAAATAACTGATTTAAAAACGTCCCCTTACTTTGGGCACAAAGTGACGTGTAGCAGTGGGGAAAATGGCTGTATCGTGCTCCGTGGTACAATCATGTCTGTAGCTTTGCAACCCACACTCCAGAGTGGTAAGATACCTCGTTTTACTCGCGATATCAATGGGAATGCACAATTCTCAGTTTTAAACAGTTCATTCACTATTCAGCCAAGTTTTTGTAAACGTTTGACGTTATACGTCCCATTTAGAGATCGACAAGAGTATAGTAAAATTTGAATTTAAAAATATATTATTTTATTGTTATTGGTTATGACACTGGTTACTAGGACGCCTCGCCCCTTAAACTAGGTTTTATAAAACATTTGGCGCATTTAATCCCTGCATATCTTAGCAGAGATAGTCATAATGTCACAAATAATAAAGCTGCTATTTTTATTTCTTAATTAAATACTATACATATATGAAGTTAAAATATGTTTATTACTCATTAAATTCAAGATATAATTTCTAACGCTGTTAAAAATTTATTCTCTTCGTCTACTAAAATTTTACGACAGCAGTTGAGCGTTTGTGGCTTGTAATTAATAAATACTTGTGGGTATGTCAGAGACGACTAAGAGCCTTCTTTGTTTGTCTTTTGCGTGAAACATCCACGACACAGCATGGAGGTAAGGGAACATGTGCCGTTTGAGTCCTCGCTGAGCCCATGGATTAATGACGAGAGGTAGCGGAAACTTTGGACTTGGTAGGTAGTGGTCTCTTTGAGACGCCTCCGTGGATAGAAACATATCTGCATTGTGTTGCCTGTGACACATGAAAGAAGTTTCAATCTTTTATTTGGTTCTCTCTTAATGTTTATCAACCTTATCTATTTTTCTATAGGTTCAACTCACTCGTCTATCTTTACAGTTTGCAGCAGTGACATTTTAAATCTCTCTTCATGTTCAACAGCCCCTCTCCCTCTTATCCACGAACACTGTGCTGACTGAGACAAAATTACAACTCTTGCACGATATTTTACTAAAAGCATATGTCTTACTGATCATATTTAATCCAAGAAATGAATAATATATTTCAAAACTAGACTATGTGAGTAAACTATATCTTAAAACAAAATTATATCACTATAAAGAATGACCTTATAGGCCTATTATATCAGCATATTTCTGTATTTTTGGCTGCAGGGGCAAACTCAAGTTTATTTCTGATCGGCTTGACTAAATCATCAGACATATATATATATATATATTATATTTGAGTCCCCGACGTATTCATTGGTGGTCTTAAGAACTTGTATCCATTCCATCTACCCAGAAACTTACAAACATGGCTAATTTCGGTTAAACGTCACAACTATTCGAGTGTTTTTATTCTTTACTATCCAAAAAATTGATTGTTTTTGCTATTTTTACAAATTTAATGTATTTTTATGTAATCCTGTTTATGTAGTGTGTTAAGTGAGAAAATGATCCTTAAAGCATTAACTCCGATTCCTTTTAAATACAAACGAGAAAATATAATTAAAATGCGATGAAAGGTTTATACGAGTTGTGTTTAAATATTATCCGCTCTTCACATGTTGAATTTAGATAGTTTTTCGAAATATTTATTTTAATGAACACCTACTTTATGGCATTATAAACTCGCAAATTTATTACACACTAAAGTACGTGACCTATCCCTATCTTGAGCTAGTAATATCCAGTGCACTTCATTACACCCTATCTCTTTCAGATCCATTCTAATGTTATCCTCCCATCTGCTTTAATGTTTTCCCAATGAACACACTAAAGAATAAACGAGATGCACGCTTTACATTCTAGTGTATTAATAAAATACAAATATATGTTCATAAAAGTATCTGACATCTGTGTATAAAATTAAGCCCGGAAATTTAGACTTAGTTCATCATTCCTCTTACCACTAAGGTAGGCTTACTAATGATTGTTTTGTTGCCAGGTTTACGTCATTAATTCTTTGAGAGATTATCCCATATAGGACACTTGATCGTTAGCTACTTGAATTATCACAAAACAATGTTCACATTACCTTCTTAGCTTTTCTTTATTATCGTGCTATCGCCGTGATTACATTTTGGCGAGCTTGGTCTATTTGGTTGTATATTGCTCATCCTTCGATTTGGGCTGTATTTTGACCTATAAGCATTGTCTACGTCTCAACAAAAGATTATTAACTGTTTCATGTGTGTATTCTGTTTATACAATCGATAAATCAATCAATAAATAACTTATTCATATATTATGGTTCCTCTCAAACATTGATTGCCTTTTAAGATGTACGTTTGGAAATGATTTGTACACACGCGCGCGCGCATGTGCGTGGATTCTTAGGATCTACTCTAACCTTTAAGACCTCCCATGCTGGAGGAATAGCATAATTTACTTTATGAGGTTCAATAAAGTAAGACTTGTCAACTATCTGAGACACGAAATCACATATCCAAACCAGAGATATATCACGTTGACCTTTACACCACTGAATTTACACATTTATAGCCAGCAAGCCATTCACTATTTTAACCATTGATATGTCCGCCCGCTTGGCTCAGTAGAAGCACATTCATACTTCAGAGAGAAAAATAATTTACTATTTTAAAATATAGACTATGAAACCTTAGTTCTTCATCAAAATATACCTTTGTGATTTAAATATCAGCGGGGGAAAAAGTTAAGTTCACATGATTTTGTAACCAAGTTGGATACGTGTCATTCAGAGCTCCCTTTAAGTGTGATCGCACGTTTTGATGACACCACTTGTACATTCAGGGCTTATGAAGCTCTACATTTCCAAGCACACATTGCACTATATTGTACACAAGCAGAAGTACCCATCCATTGCGTGGCTACTCCTGTTGAAGCCTTTCTTTGATCTAAATAAACAGAAAAAACTCTTCATTTTATTTCTTACGAACCAGTTTTTAATTAATCAACAAAATTACCACACATTTTAAATTCCTGGCTTTAGGTGCACACTGTATAATAATGATAGTTAAAGAATTGGGAAAGGGCATGGACCTGTAAAGATAGATGCGCCAGATTATGATTAAATCAAGAAAACGTTTCTCTTTATTTATTCATACGTTTTACATTCTTACATTTTGTTTTCAACCTTCTTACTTGCACAGTTTCAAATGTTTGGGCACGTGCCTTAATCGTAATGATAGGAAATAAAACACACACAAAAAGATGACAACTACATTTTCTTCGTGTGTTTTTCGGTGTTTTGTTCTTTCTTATCATAATAAGTAACTTTGTGTAATTTTGTGAGCAAGACAATTAAGAAAAAAGACATTTTTTAAAAAATAAATGAAAAATCAAGTATATTTGTTTCTTCCAAGGCCTAACACGTCTAACTTTTCAGTTTGACCTTTTCCACATTACTTAAATTACATTAATTTATCCTGCATTATTATATTTATTAGCTATTAATCATATCTTGGTATTTATAATCTATTGTTTGAGAATGAGTTCGTCTTTTGAGCTAACTAATCACATTTCCGCTCCATTCTGGAGTTTACTGTTAAGTTTATTTTACTTTATGTGCGAATTTATAATCAGTGCAGTTAAAATACTTGACAGTGTTTTTTCGAGGATCTAAACCTCGAACTGAAGAAATACTACGTTCTCATTTGAATGTTAGATATAGCCTTTCAATCTTCATTCACCTCTGGAAAACAAAAACAACTTTTAATTTAAGATAAGAGATAAGGAGGGCTACCACAGGCCATAGCATACCTTGTCGTCGTTATTCCAAGACACTGGGCCCTGTCGACTCTAGTGGATCGTAAATATGTTGGACCATCGGGCAGTAAAACGCCGCTTCAAGATTTATGTCGTTAATGGCGAGTCCATGTTTAACTTGGCCGTTTAATTGTTGGCATCTCTTTTGTTGATTTCCATGCCGCGTGTTCTTCTAGACTCCGGAAAGGCTTGGGAAGATGTGTCACCTTCACGATTGTTTTTTTCTTAAAATTGTTTTATTTTTATTTCTGACGTTTAGGAGCAATGTGTCGAGTTTAATGTGTGCTGTGACACTTTGTCCACTCCTGTTGTTTCTTAAAATTCTTAAAATTGGCCTTCTCTTTATGCGTGCTACTCTTTTTATAAGATGTACTTTTTTTTTCAGCACCGCGACATACTGTCCGTTCGGACTATGCGCCTATCTACTAATCACACTAATATGTTAGGTATCAGGTTTAATTTAGTAAAAGTGCACCTGTATTTGCGTGGAGGGAAAGTGAAAAATTATTTCAGGAAAACCTTCCTCAGTACGCCCGACCGAGATTTGCGCTTAGGTCCCTCAGCTATTGGCAGTCTAGCCTACTGTGAGAGTAACGCCTTAGCCCCTGTGGCCACGGAAGCGAGTTTTATGGGTACTGATAGTATCTATCAAAATTGAAAACTGCAGATCGCGTGGTCTGACATAAGAATAAGTTAAAGTAGATGTGACTTTTTTAGAAGTCATATAAGACCATTCTTATAAAATTGGATGGTATATGCCTGTTATTTGCTATCAGTCTAAAGACAAATAAAATTAGTAAAAGGTGCTACAAAAGAATTGTTATAAAAGAGAGGGGTGAAAATGAATGCTTCTTAAAAGCTGTGTTATGTGATAGCTACTATACTAATATTTCTGTTTAACACGCAAATAAGTGTGTCTACGTGGTCATCAGAAACTATTTCCACATTTGGTTTTTGGAACCAATGGTTGGTGGGTCCAATGGCCAGAGAATAAACGATACATGGGCCTACAAGCAATTATATTTGTAAAACAATAAAATAGTTCCTCTACTTATTTGGGTTATTTGTCCTATTTATGGGTATTTTATTTATTTTGAAAAGATTCAGACAGGGTCGGTTTATGTGTTTGGTAAACGAACCCCTAAACCTTATTTAAATGAGCTTAGCATTTAAAAAGCCTTTGTGAGGGTGACCTGGTGGTCTAGGGGTAAGGTGTCGGGACATCTTTGCTGGGGTCCGGGGTTCAATACTCGGTCCTGGCACAGATTTATCTGATTACCAAACCCTTCCTTCACCTCTGACAAGACATCTTGTGAATGTGAGGAATGCCAGGCCTCCACCGTGGTTCAGATTCCACCTTAAACTGTAGGTCCTTCATTTAATCTCACAATCACCCTACCATTACACATTAGCGTAAGTGCGTACAACCCGAACGGGTAGTAAGACGCGGTAATAATAATAATAATAAAAATAAAAAGCCTTTGTGGCTCTGTCCGTTTAATTCGTACGTAATATGTTAATCCGAATGTATGTCCCGTAGCCTAAGCCACCCGGTTACGTGAGGCTTTAGACGCTCCGTTTGCCTTGTATTAAACTACATTATATATATAAATCAAAATTCTGTGCATCACGTCTTAATACCAATCCATTATAGCTGCGTATGTATTATAAGGGTATAAAGACGAGAAACGAAATTTTTAGAAGAGATCTACCCACAGTAGCATGGAGGGTGTGGAAGTAATTTAGGGAATTACTTCTCAGTAGACCGAACATAATTTGAACCCCAGCGAAAGCATATGGTTTTGTCTTAGTGTCCTCCACCATTGTGGGTGTGGATAATTTCCCTGCTATTGAAATGCAAAATAAATCTGACACTCAAAAAATATTCTTGGTACTGTTAAGAAACTATACATTGTAAACAGCCACAGCTTATTTGTGGGTGTATTTACATGGTTTATTCGTCGTTGGAATTACACCCCACCCCTTCCCCCGTCTTAGAACCAGTCCGGGCTTTACGCGTACGTTTATTACACTAAGGGGCATTCTTTAAATTACGAAACGTTTTTAGGGGGAGCAAGGGGGTTCGGAGTCCATCTTAAGTAAGGGTTTCTAACATTGTTAATGGCGAGACAAAAATAATATATATTTTTTGTCGGAAAATAAATATAGCCTCTTGGTTGTAAAATTTCACTTAGATTTCATTTTCATTTCATTTACCTACTGCAATTGAAGTATTTTAAAATTTCATATCACTTACTTTGTGATCAATCCATATGTCTCAAACTACTCTAATTTACTAATTTACCAAATCGTAAAAAAATACGTAAGATCAAGGTGGTAGGTAAGGGGGAAGGGAGGGGTGCAAAATCTTAAAGAGCCGTTACGTGGGGTGAGGAGGAGGCTTGAAAATCACAAAATAGGCCTTTCATGATTTAATGATTACCCCTAATGGGATAGGGATGAGGAAGCTAGAATTCTAGAGGAAATGTACCCATGCTTTGATCCCCTTCCCCCTCTTTATTTCGTCAAGCATAGGTTTTAGAGCCACCCTATGTATCATTTAGCGTTCCTGCCGCGCTGTCGGAGTTGACGAGAGCGTGCCTGGTAAAGGAAGAGTTGTAGGTATTGGCGGCAGCCTCCCCCTCCTGTGTTTGTACTGTGCAGAGCAAATACCCGGCGTGGGGACTGACGGTGGCTGGTTGCTATTGACCAATACAAATACTCCTTGCTCGTTATTTGTTTGCGCTCGGAAGTGCTCCGGCCGGACAAGCGAGTCTTAGTGCTAGCGTCCGGAGGTTTGATTTGTTGATCTACACTCCAGATTTTTCTCTGATCCTCAAGGGAGTCGCAAGTCCTTTCCCGTCGGCCGAGTTTCGGTTCGCCCGAGTGATCCACTTCATACCAATAAAGTTGAGATTTAGATGGGTACCCGCACCGATGTTCGAACGGTCTAAGGCGTCACTTTCACAATATACCAGATTGCCTTTGACGGGGAAGTCACGGTTTAAATCTCGACTAAGTGCGTATGAGTATGGTTTTCCACGTGTGATTTATCGCATTAGTATTTTACCTTCCTTTATTTAAACTACCTTCGCATTTATGTGTGTTGGGTTAAGATGTAAACAACTTTTTAAATAATTGTAACTGTTTAAAAAAATCTTACTTTTAAAAGAAAACCATCCTCACAGCTATTTCTGCTTTTTCCTAAATTTTAACCTAGATTTCCTAAAGATAGACACAATAGCTGTTTCCTGTCCTTAGTTACCTTAGTGTTGTAAGGAATGGCCAACACCTTCCTCGCCCTATCTCCTATTTGACTAACACCTCCCTTGCCTTAGCTCCTATTTGACTAACACCTCCCTTGCCTTAGATCCTATTTGACTAACACCTCCCTTGCCTTAGATCCTATTTGACTAACACCTCCCTTGCCTTATCTCCTCTATGAATAACACCCCCTCACCCTATCTCCGTGTTTCCATTACCTAATCAATAGCTCTTTCAACTTAGCTCTAATGTGCAGTAAAGTAAACGGCTTAAAACTAAAACCCTCCAGTAAGTTTATTATGATAACCAATTATTTGTATTAAAATACATATTTTTTCTATAATTCATACTAAAACGTTTTGGGCCTATGTACATATTTATTCTTCTATTGTTACAGTGACTTTTTGCTTTATGTTATTTGTATTAAAATTACAAATGTTGAGCAAAAATTGTGTTTTAACTAGCAATGATATTACTATCAAAATTATTATTCATAAAAAAATCTTGATTAATTAAAATTATTGGATGTATACTTAAAGGAGCCTTATAAAAACCAAT
>CABFVX010002903.1:50838-100379 GCA_902151425.1 Timema shepardi | reverse complement strand
GTGGATGGCTAGTCTCAGAGAGGTCAAGATATGATTCCCGGCCATTTGTATCGAGGGCAGTTTTTCCTGAATGGTGTTCTACTCTCGCTCCAAACAAATGCAGGGACATTTACTATCAATTCTGCTTTACTCATTCTTATCCATTGAGTGTTGATATGTATAAGGCTCAGATGAAAAGTAGTTAGTAATAAGTTGACCTACTTTTAATGGTCTTCTTGCACTTGAACCTGGCCATGTCCCTCCTCCAGCTCTTCAGGGTCTCCTTATCCCTATAAACAATACACTTCAATTAATACTACAAACACTTCAACTTAGACTGTCAAGGAGCAACTCCGCAAGATAAGAAGATGTGAATTATTGGACCAACTATTTTGTTCATAAGGAGGCTGAAAGACGGCCATCTTTATATCTCATAAACGTCTGTTGAATAAGTCAATTTGCAGAACATGATTCAATCTCTATAAGCATTTGAAGCATCAAGCGTGTCGGCAAACTTAGTTCGTTTTTTTCTTCTCCTTTCTTTATTGTTCTTCCTTCTTCAGCCATCATTCTAATTTATTGTCTTTTCTTACCTGACTATATAACACCTTACTTTCTTCCATATATGTCCAATTTCACATCCAATCCTTCCTGGCTTATCATACCACACTTCTCACTCTTATCTTCTTCTCCCTATATTCTTCCTCTGTTTCCTCATTCTTGATCTTAAAACTCCACATATTAACTGTATCTCGTGAGTTTATGGCTCTCTCTCTCTCTCACTCTCATGACACTCTCAATACACTTAGTCTTTACAATCCCAGGACATACGATTTCCTCTCCTCCAACATGTCCACAATTTACTCCACACTTCCATTAGAGGTTCTTATTCATAGTGCAGTTTAAATCCTGTATTTTAATTTATTTACTCGAGTATTTGTTTTAGTTTTGGCCACCGGCTTACCAAGCCTGTCGTGGCCTACACCCGAGAAGCAGGGATGATGCTTATAGGTCCTCATATAGAACTTCCCTAACCGAGGCTACGGGTTCTGATGATGACTTATATCATAATCACCAACCTTCTCACTCCCAGCCAACTGGCCAAACCTTGTTCCAAGCTTGTTGGCCAGTCTATCAACCCTCTCACTCCCAACCAACTGGCTAGATCCTGTTCCAAGCTTGTTGGCCAGTCAATCAATCCCTCTCACTCCCAGCCAACTGGCCAAACCTTGTTCCGAGCTTGTTGGCCAGTCTATCAACCCTCTCACTCCCAGCCAACTGGCCAAACCTGTTCCAAGCTTGTTAGCCAGTCTATCAACCCTCTCACTCCCGGCCAAATGGCCAAACCCTGTTCCCTGTCTCTCATTCACAACTGACCTGGTTTCCACTATGGTTCAACCTAACCTTTATCAGGTTACTCGAGCCCTGGGACACCACTAGGGGGTGATATCCGGATTGATTAGTAGAAACTAAGCAGGACCCCCTGGATAGGTTCCCCTTAACCACCCCATTTGTAACAAGTTCTCTAGTTACCCATCAAAACAACATATCGACCTATAAACAATTCTGATTAAACACTTCTCATAGATGTCATAATTGTCTTTAATGCTGACTATTCCTTGATCTCCTTTTGTAATGACAAAATATTGTCAATGAACTTAGGCTGTTTACAAAGAGTGATAATTCCAGTACTAACCAAAATTGATTCAAAACATCTTTTTTATTGTGTTTAAGACAAAAGATTTATGAAGTTATCATAAAAAAAATATTTTTTATGTATAAAGAGCATTTTCACATTTTATAGCATTTTTAATTTGGTATCTTCTATTAACTTAAGGTTAGAGTTTGTAGGGATTCCTTTGAATAAATAAATTACAAAACACTTAACTTTTATTGCTAATGCAATTTCTGTGCCTCTGTATCATTGGCTATAATAGCTACAGCTCATGCTCAATTCACCAAGTTCCTGCCCAATTTCACAAGACTTCTCTGGAACATGTTGACTGGACACAACATAAAGACTGACTGATGGCCCTCGCTATTGCTCATCGACCCAGCAACTCCTACTGCCAAGTCGAGCAATCTAACCCCCCTCCAGATACCGTGATTATTCTTACTTCTTGATCCCTTCTAACTCTCATATCACTCAGGGTTTTTGAGTCGCCAAAATGTATTTGACCACGGTATATATAGGGGTAGTTTGGGTTGCTCGGGCAAACTCGGTTCTCTATGACGAGGGGTTGCACTGTGCTCTGGTATACCCTTTGTTTAGTTCCAAATCTCTTTTTCAGACTTTAAAATAACTTATATTGATTTATTTTTTTACTATCCAAAATTCATTCTCGATTTTAAATTCAATACCCTTCTGGTCAATATAATTTTAAATATATAAAATAGTTTAATTTTATTTATATTACGATGTATAATAATAATAATAATAATAATAATAATAATTTATATTACGAATTCTGGAACTTTGAATAATATTTTTTTGTTCTTAGTTTTGACATGTCTTGTTTGTATGTAAATTCAACTAAGTCCTTGAACTAGATTCAATTGTACATTATAGTTGTTGATCAATTAAAACAAATTTACATAAATTAAATATATTAATATTGTGGTTGTGTTTATATAACTAATGTTTTTAAAATTAATCTTTCTCAAACTTTGTTTTGAATTTAACCAAGCGTGTGGGGCTAGATTAGTAGGTATTTATCAGTGTGATCAACTTCATTGTGGTTTATTTAACTGATATGCTTTTTGTTTTATTTCTTGTATTAAATAATGTTTTCTGCCTTGAGTGGCAATGCAGGAATCATGTTCTTACTGAAAAGATGGTAATTTATGCCACTATGACGTTGTATGTTTGTATGATTTTCCTTTTGATATGTTGGTAATTATTGTGGTATACCTCCAATTATTATTATTAGCTATATAAACTTACTTTCTTCTCTGTAAGATGGTGGCTTGTCGTTCTAGCATTTCTTTAATTCTTGCAATACATATTTCTTTCAAATGATTTTCTTGGATTTTTAGATCAGATTTGTCTCTGCAACAAAATAAATTACATCAGAAATCACCAAAATAAAAAAATAAAAAGTTATGAGTAACATTTCTTCTACTTAGCCCCTTTTAGTCGTACAATTGAGCTAAATAACAATTTATAGGTTTCTGAAAAAAAGATTTATTTTTAATAACTCATTAAATAAATTTCTTTTAAGATTTATCGCAATATGTTTAACTTATTTATATATGTATGCATTGTGTCTTACTACCCAGTCAGCCCATCTACATAATTACACTAAGTAGGGATAATTAAGGTGTAAAGAGAAAATGTTCCCACATTTGTACTATGGGAAAACTACCCTTAGTGCACACAATCAGGATTCGAACTCCAATCTTCCTGTCAACGGCAGTTATACCTTAAGACTATAGCACAAATGATGCAGGTGCTTGCAACTTAAATTGTGTTTAAATTATGTCATTATGTGACATATTACATTATGGCATTGTTAAAAACAACAATGAAAATATTTGAAATGAATTGTAGTTTTACATTTACAGTAAATTGTTTTACAAAACTGTAATTATCTTTAATTTAAGGGGAAACAAATGTGTTAGTTACACCTTACAAAATATTAACATTCAAAAGTGTTTCTCACAATTCACTTTTAACTATGAGTTAGTTATCAATAAAGTATATTTTATTTGACTCAGATCCCCCCCNGAAGTAGCTGTCGCTCGTGGCGAAATATAACACCTCCCTCCCCCCCAACCAACACACACACACACACACAGAGAAACACCCCTACACCCCTATTTTATGGAAATTGTATTTGAATCATCCAAAATTTGGGACTACCAGGGTCTAATTTTCAATGTAAAAATTATTCGCAACTAAAATTTCAACTTGGCTGGAAAAAAGAATGTTATCAACCTCGTGTATAAGTGCAAGACCAAAACAATGGCGCAATTCGCAAACGCAAAACTTTCATAATATAAAAATAAATGCCATTTTCTTGAATTCTTAAAGAGTGTTTTATTAAATCTTTAATTTACACTTAAAATTCATGTATCTTTTTGACATGTCACCTTTTTATAATTAATTTAGATCTTATTGTGTGATTAAGCGGAAATTTAAACCAGCTATAATTTGGAGCTGCCCCAAAAGATACAAATATACGGTTAATTAATTCTACTTGTAACCAATGTCTATAGATTTCGATATTTCGTTCACAATTTCCTAAGAGCACCCAACCAAAATGTTTTCCCCATTAACCTTAAGTGAGAGGGTTAATGACAAACAAAACATCACAATCTATTAATTAACAGTGACATACTAGGTAATGTAGTTGTCCATTTGATTTCCTGATGTACACACATTCAGTAGACATAAGAACAGTGCAGACACCCTCCAACACCTACTTCACTGTCAGGACACTTTCTTCATATTGGTCCTGGTCACCTTCACCTTATTTTGTTTCCAAACTAGATCCACCTTTCACGGCCTCAATGATGGCTTCCTCTAATAAGATTCCATTTGTATTAATTCCACAGTCCACATTGATAAAGTCTTCAATTTGACATATTGTAGCAGTTCAATGAATGGCACGCTGTCCTCTACCTAGAATGTCACACAACCAGTACCTAGACAAGCAGTTCTGTAAAATGGCCGTCTTGTCGGAAAAAGGTATAGTGTTCCAAACATTCTACTATGATTTCAACACTTATATAGTATGGAGTAGTCAGTCACCCACGTCACTGTATAGTATTTCTACATCGGCGATAAAAACAACTTCAACGCAGTTGGTTTGGCGCAGTGGCTGTCTGCACTCAGCCTTTCGTCCTCTTCCCAATCCATACGTTGTCATTCTATGTGCTAACAAAATAATAAATCAGATATAAAACTGGTTTCTTCAACTCTTATGTCTAAACAATAAAAAAGGTTTGTTTTCAAATAATCAAGATGTTGGATTCAATTTTTTTTTTTCTTGGAAGTTTCAATTTTTAGATTCACTAAATCCTAAGTTGAGGGTCACTAAAGTTGAGTTATATTGTGATTTGTGTTAATTAGAGACAACAATTTTAAAGCATAATGAAATTTATGTGGTTTCGGATGAATAAATTAAGTTATTTTAGCTATTCTATAGCTAAATTTTCACTACGACTAAGTCCTCTAAATCCAGAGCTGTGTGCGTGTGTATATACAGTAGCCCTGTGGCTTCTTTGGTGCTAACTGACAGCTAAAAGCTTTGAAAAGTTACCAGACTGAATTATGTATCCCTACGCCGAACCATATGATCTACAAAAACATGTGTTTAGCAGCTGTCACTTCTGACAGTCAAAGTTAAGGTATATACCTAAATGTTGACCGTCAGAAGTAAGTTGTGAACTGTCAGTCAGCACCAAATAAGCCATGGGGCTATACTGTATGTGTGTGTATGTAAAGCAAAAATTATAATAACAATGGTTTTATTTAATACACATCTAACAATACAACAGCATATACTTTTAAATATATTGTTGCCAAGATATGTTCATTTCAGAGAAATAGTACTTGATTATTAACCATTTGAGTTTTGTTTTAATAGCAGGTTTTTAAATTATATTAATAAAAACAGAATCTATTCACCATGATATCAAATGTGCTGGTGCTTGGCTTATTTTTGCTTAAAGGGTTATTAATGTTGATATGGGTAAGTAAAATCTAAGAAAGGGGCTAAACAATACTCTTGTACTTGTAGTTAAATACAACTTCTTTAGTTTGCAAAATAGTATAATTATTTATCCAATATTCAAATAAGTGCCAGTAGACAACCACTCCCTAGATAGTTTGTGACTGCCATAAATGTTATTAAAACGTTTTGTACTTCATTTTCAGCTCATTTTAGCAGTAATACGTTGTGATCAACACTTTCAAAACTTACCGAATATTGCTTCTTGGGTATGTATTTTAGATAATAATGTTGAGAGAAATACATTCATATGAATGAATTTGTGTGAGTTAGCATCTTTTCTAAATATAGGAGATAATGTTATACATTCACAATGATTGGCACCTACACCCAGGCCCGGGGCAGAGGGTGGGCCCCCTCACTTTGTTCTCCATTACCTCAGTGGTGGCAGAGCCTTATTTATTTTGGGAAGCCATTTTTTTTTAAATTGTAGTACTTAAAAGATATTTGGAGCTTTAATTAGAATCCGCTATAATCTATTTGGAATGGTCCTCCCCTATAAAACTTTTGAAATTTAGATTTCTCTAGAATATTTTGAGTGGCCTTCCAGAATTTCTTGCTATTTGAATGTCCCTAGAAGCTATTTAGAGTGGGCCTCTTTCAGCAAATTTTGAAAAATTGTGTGTGCTCAAGAGAGACTAGGAATAGTCTTATCCTGGCAGTTTTAATGAATGAATGGATGCCTCTAAAAGTTAAATGAAGTGATCCTCGCCTGGGTTTTTGTTTTTTAATTAGATGCCTCTAGGAGCTATATAGAATGGACTTTGGGTAATATTTTTTAAATTAAATATTTCTTATGAGTATTTGGTATTGATCTTCCCTGCTTAATTTTTGAAAATTTGATGCCTCTAGAAAGTACTACTCAGCTTAATATTTGAGAATACCAGAGGGGGGTGAAATAAATCTGGAGGGGGGCAAGGTTACTACAATTGGGGGGAAAGAGAGACAACTTCTTTCCTGAGGGAGAAAGGCTCCCCTCCCCATTCCCTATGTTGCGCTACCCTTGCTACACTTGTATATTTTTATAAAGATTTTTGTAATTTTTCTAAAACAAAAGCAATGTACACAAATTATTTTATAGCTGAAAATTGAAATGTTAAACGCACATGACCAAATAGTTAGATTATTTTAATTGACCTTGAATCACTCACTGCCTGACACTCTTCACTTGCCAAAAAATTTAATTTCAATAAAAACTCCATCAAACTTGGAAAAACCTCGAAACAAAGGACTAGACTGGACTAAACCAATGATGTAATTAAGATAAATGGCAGTAGGTCCACACCGAGGAAATTCCATCTGGTGCATCATTGATGTTTTATTTCATTTAATCTATGGGTTTTTTCCTTTTGTTAATCTCACCAAATAGTTCCCCTAGCCCCCTAGTGCCTGCACCACTACTGATTCTCCTAGAACTATGATTATGCAACTGTATTTCTTTAAAGATGCCATGTATCGGAAGGTCCTGAACCATCCATAACTAAATTAAGGAAAAGCAGGAGGTACAAAAAACAACAAAATCTAATAGGGTCAAAAAAGGGGGACAATAGGAGCGAGTACTTGGAGTTCTGTGCTTTGAATATTTTAGGGCAAACATTCGAAAACCAGACCTCGCAACTCCCACCAGTTGCGGAATTAAATATAAGAACGGTATATCTCAAGAATTAGTAAAAAAGGATATTTACTGCTGAATTAATTTTATCATAAAAGAACTAACATATAACTTAACCTCATATACCTAGTGTATGGTGGAACAATATTATGAATTAGAGCAGAATTTGTGTCAAGTTGGTATTTATTTGACAAACATTCAATATTGTGAGAGAATATATAAAAATATTATATAAATGATATTCACAAAATATCTGAGAGGTTATCAAAATGTTCGAGTACTATTAACAAACTTACAACGTTTGTATGATAGAAAACATCAATTATTTAACTTGAGCGTCATTATTACAGACAAACCATATAGCATGAAATGGCTTCAGCTCGTTAAAAGGTTATCTCAAAATTAGTCATGAGTTCGTTAAGTTACTAAAGAAAACTTATCATCAACTAAGTTATCCTTAAATAGTTAATTACCAAGTGTGTATTTCCCACTAACACCCAGAATATAAACCAATAAAACGCTTAAACAAGCCTTATAATATTTACCCTAAATTCTGTTCACTTATTTACATTACTTCATACAATTCCACAATATTTGGTAAAAATAATAAAGTTATATGTTAATATTGGGATGTCGTTGATAAACAGATTGATTATTTACGTTCAATAAGTTTAATGTTCCCGTGACCATGTTTTAAGTTTTACCCAAAAAGAAACCAAATATCAGAATAGTAATAACATTCGAGATTGATAATATATTCAAATACAAAATAGCAATAACACCAAAAGGTTTATAACCGATCATTACCCCGAAACAAAATACAGATCGACTAGCGATATAAACACCTTGACCCTGCGACTAATTAACATAGAAAAACTAAGAACGACATTTACAACTATTATATTTATGTTTCATATTTTAAAGCTATTTAGATAATGCCAAAAAGGAATTTAGAAATTTACTTTAGATAAAAAAGAAAAGTTAAAGAAGCTGAAAAAGAATTTAGATCTTACATTATTTTAATATAATCGAAGACGGAGCTTCTCCTTCTCCAAATACGATTTAGTCCAAGAGTTGCCTCTGATTGCTCAGGTGCCAATATATATACCACACAACCGAGAAAAAGGAGAGACAGGTAAAACGGGGTGGGGGGCACAATCGGGAACAAAACATGCGCATGACAACATATCTTCTACAAAGTTCTTTACATTTTCTCGATCATCCTGGAATAGGGCGAGTAGGTTATCTTCACAGCACAAGATCTTTGCTACTCAAGGTCTTTGGCACAATCACATCACAATATTGGATATCAGTATTATTTTCGTCGCGGTTCTGAGAGGGTGTGTCTGATATTCACTCGCGTTAGTGTTCCGTGTGGTTCCGGCCGTCATACAAATGGGGTAAGCTTAGGATTTTTTATGTTTACTTATGCAGTCCAACGCTACAGTCCAAACAGGAGTTCCTGTGTCAGTATAGAATTAGTCTGACAACTTTGCTCAGTTATTAGTGCATCTGTCTTTTGAGCTAAAGATACTGGGTTTAATTCCCAAACAAGGTATCAATGGTGAAATTGGAGCTTCCCCCTATCCCTGTGAAGAATAAGCAGCCAGGAGACTGAGTATTGGGTATGTCTAGAGTTAAGCTAGATTGTAAGTTGTGTGACATAATTAGTCAGTTCATCGAGTCAGTGTTTGTGGAAGCATGATGAATTACTATAATATTACTTTCTCAGCTCTTTGATTTACAATCCAACATCTTAGCTCAGTTGGTAACGTGTCTGTCTACTGAGTTAAGGGTTCTGGATTCGATTACCAGCATGGCCAAAAAATGTATCATTGGTGAAATGTGAGCTTACCCTTTCACAGTGATACATTAATGGTTGGGGACTGGATGTTGTGCATGTCCTAGTCTTAGGTTGGACTATAAAGTATACTGCTACACCAGGCCTAGCGAGCCGGTAGTGGAAAAATATAACTTGAATAAATAACTGACCCAGTCCACAGGATGAAAACAGTAATGGATGTACAAATAAAGCATAATTTACAATTAATGGAGGGGAACCAATTACTCCTAAACAAAAGTATACATAGAGACAATTTAATGATTCTTTATTTAACATAACAATATTAGCTGACAGGAGGGCAGCGATAGACTAATTCAAAAATATTATAGATGAACAGAAAGCTTAAAAATACACAACAGAACTTAGGAAGCAAAAGCTTATACAATAACGCAAGATATATTATATGATAAAAAAACCTCACAGGGACAAGTTTATAAACAACAAAATTTATATTATAGGCCTTTTCTCAGTAAGTAATTATCAAAGACTTCAATGGTCATAATATACAAAATGGTACCTTTAAGGGGTCAAGTCCTTTAGACAACATTTAACACTATACTTTACAACCTTAATGTAAAAATCCCAAAAAGAAATTAATACAAC
Organism: Timema shepardi; assembly: GCA_902151425.1. Classification (NCBI taxonomy): domain Eukaryota; kingdom Metazoa; phylum Arthropoda; class Insecta; order Phasmatodea; family Timematidae; genus Timema; species Timema shepardi. The sequence goes on along the minus strand of CABFVX010002903.1, from coordinate 90,607 downwards.
CAACTCGAGTGCCGTAAGATGGGGTGACTAGACCCCTTGGGGTGAAATGAGCCCAAAATCAGAAAAAAGGTTTGACTGTATGTACCTAACAAACTATGCGGCATATTATTACATAATATGATTTAAATTTAATGTTATATCTTTGGCTCTCATTTCAAGTAGTCTTAATTTAAAATTAGTTATTTCAGTAATTATTAAAAAAAATATATGGCCACATGTCCAAACACTCATTTTCGCACTTCTGAAAATTTCATCTGTACTAAACACATTTTTTTTTAGGAAAAAATTGAATCATTTTTTTCTGCTTAGTTTGACTGTTGGCAACATATTCCCATCATAGTTTTGTCCTTATCAGTTAAATTTTGAAAGGTAGAGCTGGGTCTATCTTACCCCTCCCACTTTAGTCTGTTTTGGGGGGGACTTGAACCCGCATTATATCTGCAATTATATTCTAGTATATGCTAAAATTTCCAATTTATTTATAATATTTTTTTCAAATTTGTTATGTTTTCTTTGTTTGTGGTTCATTATAAACTTTGTTTCGGGGATTTAAGTTGTAATTATTAGAAGAAAATGCCGAGTGTTCATAATAGAGCATGCGGTAGTCGCTCTTATGCGGACTATACACAAGAAACATTACAACGAATGGACCATAAATATGACATTTTAGTGACACACAAAAATTGATAATCTTTGCTAAAGCAAAGAAAAATATTAAAGATTGTTTGGTTTAAGAGACTAAAGCTATTTTTGAAAGTCCCTACTTTATTCTTTAATTTAAAGTAAGTAAAACCATTATTGACTTGGTTTTGAAATTTTCTAGGATTTTTTTTTTTTGTGAAATATGTTGCTATTTCCCCATCAATAATTGCAATATATTTTTTTAACTCCGAAACAATCCCTAAAATGTGAGGAATTATGTCACCCCATTCATTATGGTTGGTCGCTTAGTGTAAGGGAATAAGATTGAAAAACATAGGCTGGGTTCAAGTGACCCCAAACCACAAGGTGACTTGACCCACCCACTTTTTTTTATTACTTTTAGTTATTAAAAAATAGAGATAATTCACAGATGTGTGGTATAGGTCAAGCAAGACTCCAAAAACTGTGGAGAAATAATAATAGGAATAAAATTGTTGGCAAAAACATGAACAACTGAATGTCAAAAATGGGGTCAAGTCACCCCAGTCTACGGTAGACAATAATTCACTTCTAAGGAATCCAAAAATTCTTTCAAAGGGACAATTTGACAAGATAAATATTAAACTCGAGTAATCAATATATATTAACTTATTTTCAATTTCACACTTACACAACCATCCCACCTTTTTATATATTTTTATTACTATTATTTTTTATTTAAATTCTTCATCATCATCATCATCATTATTGGAAAGACCGAGAAAGATGACAAATCATAGATAATAAGAAATAGGAAAAATCCCAATTTTACTGAGAAATCAAGTTAAAGTTGTAAGTTTCAAATGAAATCTCTTTGTGCCAGGTATCAAGGAACCGGGTACGTTTTGACAAAATGAAGTGTGATTCAAAGGGGAGTAAAAAGGAGGTAAGAGAGAAGAAATTCTAAAATATATGAAGTACAGTTGTGGCACTTGCACTTAAAATAGCAGAGCCATCATCAAGTGCCACTTTAAATACAGGACCTAAGAGATAGCATTGCTGATAGTGTGCGTGACATTTTGTGAATATGTAATATTGTATGTATTAATGTTCATACAATAACATTATGTTTTTATATTTATATACTGAATAAAGTTTCATTTTCTTCAAGTTTTCTTTTTATAAGAATATCTATCTTCAACTATCCTTTGAAATGAACATAGATATTGAAAGTACATAGTGCTTAGACACCATTCGACTTAAATGGTTTTTCAATTTGTGTGGAAAACTTAAGAAGAAATTAACCTCGTAATTCAAGGACTGGTTGTACTGTAAATTAAGTTACTACAAACACAGGAATATAAAGTGTATTTTAAAATGAATGTCAATGGCACAAACTTGTATCTATCGGGAGTTTCAGGTGGAGAGCTTGCAGATTCCTCGGAACATAAGACTTCTTAGAAAGGTTTGTTTTTAAATGTTGATTGAAGTTATCAATCATATATTATATAAAATAATCTAAAATTAAATTTGTTAATAATGACTAACACAAGAACCCTCTGTTGCCCGTTATAACGCTTTTATTTGCTTCAAACAGACATAAACAAAAATCTCTTCATGTTTCTTCTTCCGAACCAGTTTTTAATTTTTAAAAAAATCAAATTTTAACATTCCTGTTTCAAGGTGCACATTTTTTCAAATTAAAAAGCGTATTTGTGTTAATTTATAGGTATTGATATTTTTTTATCAAAAGTGACAGTTATGGGATGTATGAATATTTTTTAATTGTTTTAGTAATTTTAGTAACTACTAGATATTGTTCTTCCTACTAATACCAGGTTCGAATCAAGCGCGGTCGGTCCATGTAAGCGTTGAAAGCACTGATTGCCTATCTTAAGCAAAATAAAACCTTATTGTATGTTTACAACTATATTTTTAATCACAAACCTAATAGTATAGTTTATATCTTTGTTTGATGTTCGTATGTGCGGGTCATTAAATGGCACGAGGGGTGAGAGGAATGGAAAGATAAACAAAATTTAAACTGCCTTTCATTTATGTGAGAAGTAACATGGGTGTGGGTAGTAGACCTGAAAACAGAAAAGTCCTATGATCAAAGGTTCCCGAGATAAGGCCTCCCAAGTTTCTGATGGCATCGTTAATAGCGCTACTTGATACACCCCTGTTCACGTAAGGGATGTGTTTGAAACGCCCGCCTGAATTAACACATTCAAACACCCCAGGTGTGCCAGAGATCTGCTGATGGAGGTCGCAGTGTAAGCGATGGCCTTGAGATGTCCCCACAGGTGAATAGTCCAACGGATTGAGATCAGGAGAGTGAGAGCCAGGCGAATGGTCCTGCACAGCCCATCAACTGTTCATCCAGATACGCTCTGGCCACTATACTGAAATGTGGTGGCACCCCATCATGCATGAACCACATACAGCATACTGAGTCCAACAAGGAGTCCTCGAGTAACAGCAGAAAGTTACAGTAATATTGGCCTGCCAAGCGTCCAAGTAACAAGTGAGACCCGACTAAGTTGTCGTCAACTATTTCTGCCCATACATTGACAGTGAACTGTTTCTGGTGGCGTAAATGCACAGTGGTATGTGTGATGGGTGTCATATATTGAACAGAGACGCTAACAAGTGCTGATCATGACCGTCAATGGCTGCAGTAAAATCTTGTACGCTCTGAAGCAGTTGTTCCCGTGAAGTCTTTCAAACATTGGTATGTATCTTCTGCTGCCACTGTCCGTCGAGTGCTGTTATCAGGGTGCTCATCGTGGGAGTGGGGGCACAGCGGACCCAATCAAACATAGGATATACGTTCATAAGGTCTTTTAGTGTTGTTTTGAGGTGTATTATTCAGCCCGGCTACCTCCCACATACGTTAGAGCTGCCTGTATGTATACATGAATGCATATAGGTGTGCATGTGAGTGGAATATTATCTAAAACCTAAACACTTCAATGGCCACATGATCTAAGAGGCTACTCTTGTAGTAAGCTAGACTGCCGATGATGGGGAGATTGAGGTTATAAACTTATATGGATTAGGAAGGTCATATTAAAGGAAGTGTACCCACATTTGTGAGGAGGGAGAGTGTAAAACCATTTTGGAAAAAACTCAAGGTTTATTGAGGGTGGTTTTCCACCCTCCCTTCATGCAAATGTGGGTACACTTCCTTTAATATAACCTTCCTAGTCCATAGAACCATTAGCATAATTAGTACAAAAGCATATAACAAACACAAAGTGGTAGTAAAACAAGGTACAAAAAATATTTAAAAGATTCAAGAGGAAGAACGAAGATGGAGAGATAGTGAATAAATTATTTGCAAATGTTTATTTTTAAAACTTTCTAGCACGTTCAAGTTGAATGAGATAATGAAATTAAGCATTATGGATATATGAAGTAACTTAGAAGATCATAAGGACTTATTGGTTGGGTTATTGGGTATTAATGATGTCCAACCATTTTGATTCACGTATTATGTGACATTAAATCATCGCACTAGAATACTTGTAATGAAATTGAAAATTATTTTGTTTCAGACAAAGCTGTTGAACGAAAACCTAAATCTGCTGAAGACAAAATTTGATGTACTAGAAGCTCATATTTTGGAGGTTGGTGGAGGAACAGTTTTGTTTAGAAAATAATAAAACTCAATGTAACACCAGCTATTTAAATTGCGCCTGGTGATATACTGGGGTGACATAAAGCAACCGCTGATAATGAAAGGTTGAGCTGACACTAATAGCCGCTAATGTGTTAGTGCCATAGTTATTGTAAAAACAACAATAGTACTGTCATGTCTGTGCAATCGAGAATATTATAACCCACAATTAAATCATGAAGGGTTGTTATGAGGTTAGTTAATGTTCTAAATCCAAAGTTTTAATGGTCGTGTGTCTGATCCTTAATATAACACTCTAAAGAAAGTAGAATTAGTACCAGCAACATTTATTAAACAAGAAGTGCATAAAGATTGATGGAACTTTCACACTAATACACTAATGGGCAAATATTTCACCAAAGCAACACCACTTGGGAAAACCAGCATGAGTGCTCACACAGTCTAATGCGTTATTCTCATGTTAAATGGATTGCCGGTGACGGGGAGTAAGGGTTCAAATACTGATAAGGTGTTCTGAGTGGTTTTTCCTCAATGGACTTTCCCTACGTACAAATGTGAGTACATTTCCTCTCAAATTCTACTTAACTCATCCTTATACCATTCAAGTAATTAAAGTGGCCTGTGTTTATAGTCTGAACGACTAAAGACAGCAGAAATAAAAACAAAATGTGTTAGGTTTTGTTTATAAAAACATATATTTCTGTCATAAACGTGGATAAAGTGAGAGTGTACTAAATTGTATTTTTATATGAAATTATTAAATTAAATATAATATTTTATACAAAAAGACCACACACAATTAATTGTCCATGGCTGAAAACAAGCTTGGTAGATATCAAACATGTCTAGGGGTTGTAATGAGTAATGACATTGATTTTTCTGTCCTTATTAATATTTAAAATAATATTTTAAAGTAAATATTTTCAGGCCAAAGAAAAACTTTTTTTTGTTCACTAGTATGAATTCAAAACAACAAACACAACTATGAAAACAGATCACTGTATTGTAATCCTCAATTTCTCTTTGGATTTAACAATGGAATTTCTATTCTAGCTTCTTCTTACTTTTGAAGTGCAAATAACGTGTCAACAAATTAAAATGATTAAATAAATCAAGGTTTTTTTTATCAGACTTCAAGTCTGAAAGTTTTATGCGCCTATTAAGTGGTTCCTCTACAATTTCACCAAATTTCAACTTTCTAGCTCATTGAGAAGTAATAAAAATTCTCTGGACAGATATATGTGCCTATAAACACTATATTTTTATTACTATGGATAGTTTAAGTTTGAATTTTGTTGTGTTCTCAAAAAGTAATTTCTAGACGTGTTTGCTGCACACAGGTAGTCGATGCGGAGCAGGAAGGCAAGGAAACATCAGATATAAACAGTTCTATGGATGTCAGTCTCTCAGAAATAGCTTCCAATTGGTTGCAACTCCATCCGTCTATTCTGCAGATATCATAGTGGACCTAACCTTCTACAATACACAACATCTTCCACTATTTAGTGATCATGTCAAGTCTGTTGCTGGTGCTATGTTAACATTATTGGGACTAATATATTCAATAAGATGTGTGCTTGGTAAATTACTTGTTAATAAAATTATACATGTGAGTTTCATTAGTATTCTACCTACTCACTTTTCCAAGCAGTTAACACGATATATTTTATTAGAGCCTAGAGTTCTACTTATTATTAATGAATCCCTTACACCACTTTTTATTTAAATACATATATAAAAATTACATACATACATACCAAATCAGGCCATTCCCTTATGGGGTAGGCAATTAACAGTGCATATAGCTCAAAAAACAACTCCGTACTTAATCCATCCTCACTAACTTTCTCCAAACTTCCCTGTCCTTGAATACTCCCTTCTCTTCAACAACATACATGCTGTTTTATTCTTAAAACTTAATGTTTCTCTTTTTTACACATTATTCCACCACATTTAACCACATCTTATATGGCCTACCCTTTCCTTTTGATCCACACACTCTACCTTCATATATTTGCTTCATCACTCTATCCACTCACATCCTCTCAACATGCCCAAACCAACGTAAGATACCTCTTTCACATTGACCCATTGGATTCCCTTTCAAACCTCTCCTTCAGCACCCATTTATTACCGACTCTGTATATACAAGTTTTTCCACATACATTTTTAGATATCTCATTTCAACTGCATTCATCTCGCTCTTGTGTTTCTCTTGGAAAACCCACATTTCAGATCCATAAAACAATGTCGACATTAACACACTTTTATATCCTGCCATCTTTGCCTCTTTCTATACTACTTATTTTTTCTTTTTTTGCATTAATCCACACACACATCCTACTACTCTCTAAGATTCATTCACCCGTCTGTCAATTTCACTATCTAGCGTTCAATTTTTACAGAATTTTCTTCCCAGATACAAAAAATCTGGAATGCTCTAGGAGTTTTTCATTTATACTAGGCTAACAATCATTTCCTGTACACTTTCTCCGTCAACGAAAACACAGTAAGCTTTCTTCCTCACTGCCATACATTTCTCAATCACTCGTTGCGATCCAAATGTATGGTCCATGTAACCTCCACCTGGCATGAAAACACATTGCCCGCAGTTTTGTCCACGCACCGTCTCAATTAAGACTCTCGCAAATCTTTGCTTGGAATACTAAACAAACTTATTGCCCTATAGTTCTTATATTCACTCATACTGCCTATGCCTTTATACAAAGGAACAATGACGAACAACTCACACAATCTGGTCAGTAGTACGCGTTGCCGTTCTTTAACACGTTCAACACCTCAGCCTCCTGTCTAGAGATTTCTGGATTCCACTATTTTACAAATCTGGATCTCTAAATTATCTCTGAATCCCAAATCTTGAATCCGAATTTTGGAAAATATTATGAATATAGGAGGAAATATAATATAATAATATAAAATACAGATAGTAACTAAATGTTAACATTCTTTCTTATAACATTTACACATTCAGTTTAAGTGTTAAATTACTGCTCTGGGGCCTGTTTGTTATGTTCATCATATCATTATAAATGGTTTTGAGCCACCAATAAGCTCTAAAACTAATTTCATTTTAAAATTTTAATAACAACTTTTTGTTTAAAGGTTTTTAGTCTTGAATTCCAAATTTTCTTGAATCCTTGAATATCCTTGAGGATTCAAGGGCTCATCCCTACTTAAAAGAGTGAATTATTAAAATTCAGCAAGAGTTGAAGAAAAGACTAGCTCATTTTATAAATAATAACCCAAATCCCTCTTCAGATCACATTTTTTAAACATAAATAACAGCTTCTCATAAGCTAACCAAATAACTCAAATGGTGTTAATGGTAATTAAATTTTAAACCCAATAATATTCTTCCGACCTTGTCAAATTGCTGTATGAACATAAATAAATGTAGCCTATAATTTTAAGTAGGGATATGCCATTGTTGTTTTTTGATATCTCAGTTCTAACACTTTCAGTCCTTGTAGAGTCAGAGTTATTCGTTATTTATTTATTAGTTTTAAGCCCTTGGTGAATACGTCTGTATATACAATTAAGTTAATAAAGTAGACATAATAATTATAATTTTCAGTACCCTAATACTTTATAATTTTAAAGTTTAGTGTCTGCCAGATGATAACGCTTGCATTGTCGCTCATAGTGAAGAAAAACAAACAATAAAGACCAATTTGGCTTTAAATTAGTTTGTGGGGTTAAGTGGATTTTTAACAAAGAAACTAAATAAAATAATCATAGCTGTGGAGCAATAGACTCGTCACTATGTCTTGTAAGTTTGTTTATCTGTTGCTAGTAGTCACTAAAAATTAGGAAACACAAAGCGTGTATGTATATGAAGAAAAATTAATTTATAAAATTAGGATTATAATAAAATCTCAAGTTAAGGTTCATCCAAATTTTCTCCTCTCTCTTAACAAGATAATATCACACATATTTAGTCAGAATGGAGGAGAGGCCGAGGAGGATGTTGGGTAATGAAGTGGAGAGCATGAGGAAGACCAAGGGACAGGTGGCTGTAAGGGAGTGCAAGGAAGTGTGGAGAATGGAGGAGAGGCCGAGGAGGATGTTGGGTAATGAAGTGGAGAGCACGAGGAAGACCAAGGAAGAGGTGGCTGAAGGGAGTGCAAAGAAGTGTGGAGAATAGAGGAGAGTTGGCGGAGAGAAAGAATAAGTTGTTCTAAACTAAATGTAGGCAAACTTTTCTCCCTAGAGCCACAAGGTCTCTAGCAAGCTGCATGCGACAAAAATATAAACTTACTAAATAATGAATTTATTTTCACACAAAAATACATTTATTAGGCATATAACTACAGCAATTACCATACACACAAACTTATGCTCATACACATGCAACATTATAAATGTGCTTGTTCATTTGTTCACATGTTCAAAAACACACAATGATTATGTATTTAATTTGCTATTTTTGTTAATAAACTCAGCATAAATTAAATTTGCGGGCCTCATGCGGCCCATGGTAGTTTTCCCCCGCTGTCCTTAACAGTGGCTGGAAGAGGTAGATGACGATCTGGATGGGATGGGACAAGACAAGAGACTTCTCCTCTCTGCCTGGTGGTTGTTCCTTGTCTGTCTAATCCGGGCGGCTAAATCTCAGTTGAGGTCTCTGTGTGGGAGTGAATGAGGGGAAGGTGGGCCCTCCCGCCCCCCCCCCTCCACTCACCACAAACTAAGCAGCAGGAAAGCTGGTGAGGCCACCTCCACTAGTCCCCGCAGGGCAACTTAGGCTCTCTTTAAAGCGATTCTTAAGGCTAGGCCTCTAAGCTACTCTGAGCGCCAAAACAAGGCAACAGAGGCTAAAGCCTTCTTCAGGGTGATTTCTAAGGTTAGGCGCTTGACCTACTTTGAGCAGCCAAAACCCTCTTCAAGGTGATTCCTAGGTTGGTTGTGTCAAAGTTCCCTTACGTGTGAGTCCCGCACACACAAAAGAAGACGCAAACTCCTCCCGCTGATGTAATTCTGACCAAGACGCGGGGGTGGGGGGTTGTTTCCCTGCTGTCCGGTGATGGCAAGGATCAATGACAGGCACAAGTCATCAGTTCTTAAATTACCCACTGTGCATGTAATGTGGACACAGCTATGGTGGAGAGGAGTTTGTTCTCGATAGAGGTGCATGCTGAACCCTGATATGACAGGTGAGTTTCCACAAAGTCAGAATAGTGAGGTAGCAATGTGATTACACTGATATTGGATGGGAGTGTTGGCCAGTGCGATGCAACTCGGAAGCCTTAGAGTGTCCCTCGTACCTGTGACTGGTTGAAGGTCTGGGTGATGTTCTCGGCCAGAGATGAGATATCTTCTCCTCCACGCTGTGAAAGTTGTGCAGGTTCGTTATGCCTCTGTCTGGTCTTAGTTCTCCAGCCATGACCTAGTATAACACAGATATAGAGTTTCACTACCTATTTAGATTATATGCATGAATTTTAATCACACTAGTGTGGTAGAAATCAGTAAGGTAGAATTTGGAGGAAATGTTTCACCATTTGTGTGGAGGGAGATATGTAAACCACTAAGGAAGAACTACACTCACTACACTCGACCGGGATTCAAACACTGATCTGTTCTCTGTCAATGGCAGTCCAGTCTATTGATACCCTATCTGACCTAATAATAGCAGGGGACTCTAATTGTAGCTGTTAGTAGTAGTAGCCAGGACATGGGAGTTCCGAGAATATTTACTGGGCCTCACATGACACACTTTCCTAGCACACTCCTTCCAGTTAGTAGTAGTAGCCAGGACATGGGAGTTCCGAGAATATTTACTGGGCCTCACATGACACACTTTCCTAGCACACTCCTTCCAGTTAGTAGTAGTAGCCAGGACATGGGAGTTCCGAGAATATTTACTGGGCCTCACATGACACACTTTCCTAGCACACTCCTTCCTGTTATTCAACTCCCCTGACTTCAATTCTGGGCCGAGCTTTCTGAGTAGCCAAGAGTGACAGCGACTTCTAAAACAGTTTCCATTCTGAAATACTTATTAGAAAGTTGTCATTGTTTCGTAAAATGTTTTATTTCATATTTTAATGTTTAAAAAAAAGATATTCATCTTATTTTTGAAACCAGAAAAACAAAGTGTCATGTTAGTCTCCTGAATTCTAATGCTCAATCATTATAAACATTATTTATTAATTTTTTCAACTAATACTATGTAATAGGTAGTTTGTATTTTCCATTTTGTATCTCATTGTTTTAAAATAAATAAAAAATGATTTTTCCTGTGTTTTTAGTTTTTTATTTGTTTCAATTTCAATTAATCTATTTACATTTGGAAGAAGGTATAGGAAAGGTGGATAGAAACATATAAAAGGTGGGACAAACACAATATGGCCTTTACAATGAAAAGAAGAACACAGTTCACACTTTACACTGCTGCCAATGGACAAGGAGGTGATGGTTGCCTCTTAAAGAAAATTGATCGTCACCACCCAATCCCCCGACCTAGGTTTCATTCTATCGGAACTCATCAGGGAGGAGTGTGAAACGCGCAATGAATGAAACCTGGGTCGGGGGATTGGGTGGTGACGATCAATTTTCTTTAAGAGGCAACCATCATCTCCTTGTCCATTGGCAGCAGTGTAAAGTGTGAACTGTGTTCTTCTTTTCATTGTAAAGGCCATATTGTGTTCGTCCCCCTTTTATATGTTTCTATCCACCTTTCCTATACCTTCTTCCAAACATAATACAATTACCTCATAAAGCGAAAAGAGGTTTTCCTTATAGTTATATCAATTTATCTATTTATTTATTTTTAAGCTGAAGCTTCAAAAGTAGCTGGGGTGAAAAGTAAAGTTTTTATTTTTTTAAATTTCTTTTTAGCATCGCGTCTTACTACCCATTCAGGTTATATGCCTTGTAAAGCTATTAATAGGGCTACTCATAGGTCAGATACAGTAAATATATTCATGTCATAGTTGGTTTATTTAAACCGTTTTTAAGTTTTGGTGTCAGTTTGATGACTAATAGCTACATAAAATTTAATTTACATATATATGGCTCCAAATAATAATTATAATGATAATGATAATAATAATAAATAAATAATAAATTATTAATAACAATAGCAGCATTAAAGCAAATAAATATTTATTTTTTATATGAGAGTAAATCTTAGGGGAGACAGACAGCATTTTGAGGGAATGAGGAACCGTACGTGAGGAAAAAATAAAACACTCGTGATTCAATCTACAATCAAACCTGACCTGGCTGGGCTGGGCTGGGCTGTAACCAACTCAATTCTTGATTCATTTAATTTTTTATTGATGAAAATAAATTCAAATTTTTCAAATATCAATCTTAAAGTAGACATTGAAATGGGTATAGAAGGGCAAGGTGTAAACACTTACCAGACGAGTGTAAGTCTCAAAGTTCACGATTAGAACACACTACAACACAGAGTACATCAGTCCCCTCCTTCATCAGAAGAGAGTAAACACAGACTGGCTAGAGGTTGAGCAATGTATCGTACCTGTTCAAACGTCTCTCTACTCTTGGTAGATGGATAGAATGTTATAATAGGGAACTTTGAGGCCCCAATCATCGACACAAGATCATACTGAGAGGAAGGAAGGAATACCTAGTTGGTTTGTTAATAATGATGGCTGCTTGAACACGAGAATTAGGGCAGTGGTATCTCCAGGAGTAGCCTGGGCTCACAATCACCCATTTTCAAACACTACAATTAAATATTCCAGTATAACTTAAAATATGAGGAAAATTTAGTCTTCTATTTTAGTTAAACTTAAGAAAGGTATAAATATATTAACACATATAAATAGTTAGCATTCTCATGTACCCGCCCTGTAAGGTAGCATTATTCCACTATGGTATAGCTTATAAGATAGGGTCATAGTGTAATCCGTCAAGGTAAGTCTGCTACCTTTCAAACTCAATGGAGTGTACATATAAAGCATACATGTGCTCAAAAATATAGAAAAAAAAATGAAAAAAGTGAAAATTCTTATTCATTGTGAGAATAAACTTTAATAAATCGAGCATATTGCTGTAAATAATAAACACACACATGTACCATATGAGAGAATTGTGCAAATTTACAAAATATGCACACATTAATATAGAGTGAGCATACATATGGAGACTGTGTATTCATATATAAATTGAGCACTCGTGTGTATTATAAACGTGTACAGAGTGATTATAGAATATTACAAATAAGGCAACACACCCTGCACCAAAGTGGGGTGAGTAAACCACAGCACCCCTAATTTAGACTCACCCCGACTCCCCCGGTACCGGTGGAATACTGTACAGCAGAGCGTGCGCCGTGTGGCGCCGGTGTCGGCTTGGGCGCCACCAGCTCCATCTCGTGTCTGTACCCTTTCACCGTGATGCTGGGGAGATCAGCCGACATCGCTTTCGGGCGCGCCGCCTTGGAGGGGAGTCTTCGTTGTGAAACAGCGCTCGAGTGTGTCTTTGGTTTGCCTTTTTTTATTTTGTCACTTCCTGAAATAGAATAATAAGTAATAGGTGATTATACTAGTAACTATAAAATACCTGGTGGCTTGAGAACTAATCATTTTATATAAAATAACACAAAATGTTATATGACAGTAAGAAAATAGCCTTGATCTGTTAGCACAGTGATACCCCAGTCTTTATAGTATGTAATATGAGAGTGTAGAGACACTGTTCAATAATGTAAAGTAAGTGATAGTGAAGGAAGCCAATCTGAAAGTATAGTTAGGTTAGGCATAGATAGAGACACTACTTCTAACATCAATTATTTATAAAAATAGCATTTTGGTTTTGAAAAATCACGTTTTTTAGCATTCATTTAAAAAAAATAGCACCATATAGCAAATTTACAGGCATATAAAGACAACTTCTATTATCAGATACTGGCGTAAAGCAGGATGATCTAGTTTCAAAATTATTTTCACAATATCACTTATGAAAACAGTCTTTTCTGTCTTGGCTCTCTTCGCCCCCTGCATCCAACGTTTTCTTTGTAACATACCCACTAGAGACGACGACGTGTTTCTTCAGTGTGTTCAGTTTTCCCCACTCGAGATGATTGTTACATACCCACTAGAGACGACGTGACGTGTTTCTTCAGTGTGTTCAGTTTTCCCCACTCGAGATGATTGTTACATACCCACTAGAGACGACGTGACGTGTTTCTTCAGTGTGTTCAGTTTTTCCCACTCGAGATGATTGAAACATACCCACTAGAGACGACGTGACGTGTTTCTTCAGTGTGTTCAGTTTTTCCCACTCGAGATGATTGTTACATACCCACAAGAGACGACGTGACGTGTTTCTTCAGTGTGTTCAGTTTTTCCCACTCGAGATGATTGTAACATACCCACTAGAGACGACGTGTTTCTTCAGTGTGTTCAGTTTTCCCCACTCGAGATGATTGTAACATACCCACTAGAGACGACGTGTTTCTTCAGTGTGTTCAGTTTTTTCCCACTCGAGATGATTGTAACATACCCACTAGAGACGACGTGTTTCTTCAGTGTGTTCAGTTTTTCCCACTCGAGATGATTGTTACATACCCACTAGAGACGACGTGACGTGTTTCTTCAGTGTGTTCAGTTTTCCCCACACGAGAGGATTGTTACATACCCACTAGAGACGACGTGACGTGTTTCTTCAGTGTGTTCAGTTTTCCCCACACGAGAGGATTGTTACATACCCACTAGAGACGACGTGACGTGTTTCTTCAGTGTGTTCAGTTTTCCCCACTCGAGATGATTGTTACATACCCAATAGAGACGACGTGTTTCTTCAGTGTGTTCAGTTTTCCCCACACGAGAGGATTGTTACATACCCAATAGAGACGACGTAACGTGTTTCTTCAGTGTGTTCAGTTTTCCCCACATGAGAGGATTGTTACATACCCAATAGAGACGACGTGACGTGTTTCTTCAGTATGTTCAGTTTTCCCCACACGAGAGGATTGTTACATACCCACTAGAGACGACGTGACGTGTTTCTTCAGTGTGTTCAGTTTTTCCCACACGAGAGGATTGTTACATACACCACACAATAACATACTTGAATTACTCATGTAAGATTTGTCGGTTTTAAAATAACCATGTGAGCATGTGTGTCAAATAGCCGCCGGACTAGCCAGGCAGTAGACACCCTCACAAGCTCACTTGCAAGGTCTCGCTGGTGGAGGGGGGGTGGGGGGGGAGGCGAGAGGGGGATGTGCAGGGCAGGTATATTTATGGCACGTTATCACGTGATAGGCTCATGCTCTTACAATGGTAAGATACCTTGAAATACCAATCCCAAACGCTATGAAGGTATTTTTAAGATAACCAGTATTTAAAAATGTTAAACCTGACCAACTGTCCCAATTAACGATAAAGATATATATTTTTTAAATTAGAAATCATTGTTTCTTCATTCATGAAGGCATTTATCGCGGAAATAGTCGTTTATTGCTTTATATTGTGAATACAAAACTCCTTGAAAATTCAACCAAACTATATGAAACGTGAACATTTAAAAATACAATTTTGATAACTTAATTTTTATCTCTCTTATCACTAAAACAAAAAAATAGTGTCTCTAGGCAAAGATATAAGAACACACTTCTCTCTTCATTTCTTATCTTATTTTCTTCTTAAACTATTGCACTATTACACTTTACACGAAAATGTGGTTTTTCAAATGATAGAGGAATATTTCTGAAAATTGATAAAGGAATATTTCTGAAAATTTAAAACAGTGTGTAAATGTAAAGTGTGAAGTGTAATAGTGCAAATGTTTAATAAAAGAAGAAGAGATAAGTGTGTTTTTCAATCTAGTTCTAACCTAACTATCCTTTCAGGTTGGCTTCCTCCACTATCAATTACTTACATTGTTGTAGAGTGTTTCTACACTGTCTTATTACCTATACATTTCCAAGCCATCAGGCACTAACTAATTCATTGCAGTCTTGATAATGTTAGAGATTACAATGTATATTGCGTGAAGGTAATTAAAACAGAAATATTATAACAATTTAGATTGTTTATTGTAGATTTGGGTCAAATCAACTTTTCCTTCTATTAAAACGTTGAATATGTGGTGAATAGCGCATAACCTGAACTCCATTGCTTAACTTGAGTATATGTTAATACCGCGTACCATTGGTAGACTTGACATAAGTCAGCTTCTCCACCGGTCTGACAGTGGAAGGAGAACACCCCTGACGCAAGAACTCCAGAATTGCCAACACACCGGACTGCACCACGGTGTCTGGTGGGAATGTCAGCGGGTTCCCTAAGAGCTGCAGTCCTCGTAGCTTAGGCACAAGTCCTGCTTTCAAGAAAATTGAAACAAAAGACATAGGCCTATATCTAAGTTAAAAGATTTTTTTTTTCTCGACCGCCAATAAAAGACTGTCAACTGTAGAGTCAATTTATTTCCATACAACAATGCACATCCTTTCACACTTGAGCGCAACAGTAAAAGGACATGTGGGTATTGTTAAGACAGCAAGGCACAGAGCCATAGCGGTGTGGAGGAATCTTGGAGTAAACATATGTTTAGGTTAATATTGTAAAGAACGTACTTTGGTAGAACAGCAATTAGTTGATTGGTACACATCTTTAATCAATTAAACAATATAAATTATGAATTTAACAAGGAATTAATTTATTCAATCAATTAACTGCTGTTCTACTAAAGTATGTTCCTTAAGATATTAATTTCATATATCTCCTTACTACAGTTAAAATGAATATAACTAAAAACAATATGTTTAGGTGGCAAGTTAGGATATCAAAGTAATATGACAAAGTGTCAGTTATGAATAGTGTATGGAGGTCATTGTTAGCAGCTATTACACAGTCCAACAAGGTGACACATTGGATGGTCATGACAGAAGAATGGCTATCGTGCAGGGACAAACTAAGAGAATAACACAACTTGTGTGGTTGTGTAGTTAGGAATAACAGGCTGCAAGCTTCGTGGGAATGTGTGAGGTAAGAGGTGTAGTTAAAAGATGGAGTGCCAGAGATATCAGTGGACACAATGAATCTGAGAGAGGACCTCTCGAGGGCAACAAGGGAGTAGTGTATAGAGGATGAGATGTATAGAGTGAGGGCAACAAGGGAGTAGTGTATAGAGGATGAGATATAGAGAGCGAGGGCAACAAGGTGAGTAGTGTATAGAGGATGAGATGTATAGAGCGAGGGCAACGAGGGAGTAGTGTATAGAGGATGAGATGTATAGAGCGAGGCCAACGAGGGAGTAGTGTATAGAGGAGGAGATATAGAGAGTGAGGGCAACGAGGGAGTAGTGTATAGAGGATGAGATATATAGAGCGAGGGCAACGAGGGAGTAGTGTATAGAGGATGAGATGTATAGAGCAAGGTAGGCTGAGTGTGTGTGTATTTCCTCAACAAATTTTGGGTGGTGTATGAATACCAGTGAAAAATCCTACAAACTTTCAGCGTCACTCGGGGAGCTCTCATCATTGTGATTAGTGTTAGTCTGACGGCTAGGTGGCCTTGTTTAGTCATTATCGGTTAATATGGATGGAAAAAGAATATAAAGGAATGTAAAATATTGGTATATTTGAAGGTTATTTAAAAAAAAATTACAGTTGACATGGCTTTTACTTGAGTAAATATTGCCGCCCCTTGGTTGAGGTATTTAAAATAGTATTAATGTTTGATCCTTGAACATATTAATGTTCTGGTTGTGGAAAGTTGTAATTTAAAATTCTGTTGTCATTGAATTTTGTAAACCCTACTTATGAATAAATATGTGACAAAGGTTCATAAATCATAGGTAACTTATATGTAGTAATATTTATTTTATTTTCCCGTTCCACATATTTTGGCTGACCTTTCTTCGTATAGGCTATTTAAAATATATCAAATTAACTAACCAATTATATTATAGTATGGCACCTTAATTAGACATGGTCAAAATTGATAACTTTGGCACAAAGAGTTGACATATTTTGAGCAACAAATATGTTTGGCTACCAATGAAATCAAATGTATTGCTTTAAGGGAAATAAAATTAATTAACTAGGCCTCATAGTTGTCTTTGTGGATTTCTAGGTATTGTGTTTGCTAAAATATGTCATATTTAGGTGTGTAGGGAAGGGGGTTATTATTGTGTTCAAACCCCCCCATCCCTATAAATTTTGCAAAGTTTTTAATATGTAAAATTTAAAAAAAATCTAGTGAAGAACTTAATTGCATCTGGGTTTATCCACATTTAAAAAAACTGGGTGAGGACCACTTCAAAGAGATTTTAGGACTTCTTATTTAATAAAATAAATCTAGTTATAAATTCTTAAAATAGCTTTTAGTAGCATCTTACCAGTATTTTTAAAAATTCGCTGAAGGAGGATTATTTCAGATCGCCTGTATAAATAATCAAATTTCAAAACATTTCAGGGGAAGCACTATTCTAAATAGCTTTTAAAATAATATAATTTTCAAAAATTCTCCTAATGAGGAGCACTATAAATATCTTCTAGGAGCATCCAATTTTATAATATTAATTGGGGGAGAGGAGGGTTTGTACTTCCCTCCCCTCTTACATAAATATGATGTTCTTATTTCTTAGGTTTTAATAGTAAGTCTTAATCTCATATCATAAACTTACAATTTGGAAAACCTCGCCCCCCCCCTTCCCTCCCCCCATTAAGCTCTCCCTATGCCCATGGTTATATTAGTTTAAATATTATAAGCCACACACAGAGACAAAAAGATCACTTTGTAGAAATAGCTACAAATACATCAATTACTTAAAGGTTGATATTATTTCATTGCTATACAGGGTGGGGCAGAAAGTGTTAACATATTTTAAAACACTATAACTTTACTATTTCAACTAATAAATGCTTCAAATTAAACTTAAAATAACAATAAGAGAGTGACAATTTTCTTCATTCCCTTGAATTACTCATTTTTCTTCTAAGCAATGTCCTTAAGATGGCCACCATTTTATGCAATACATTGTTGAATGTACGCCTCGAAGCTTGACATGACTTTGTGCAATGTTTCTTGTTGAAATGCTTCAACTTCCACCAAAATTCTTTCTTAATGCCCCCCTAGAAACTGTCTGGGTCTGTTAAGCCTGGTGAGCGCAGTGGCTCGGCGATGTCACCAAAACGTGAAATACTTTGCAATGCACTTCCATTGATATTTGGACTGTGTCTTGCTGGAACCACAGATTGTTAATATCCGTGCCTTAACGTTGCAGTTCAGGGGTAAGAAACGTTGAACATTAATGGAGGTACTTCACAAAATGTTATCTGGGCACTTTATTTCACGATTTGGGGACATCGCCTGGACACCACGCTCACCAGACTTACAGGCGTGTTAAAGAGTAATGTTTACGTGACTATCCCAAAACAAATCAGGAACTTAAAGTAATATTTGTGGTCTAATTTGAACAGTTCAAAATAAAACATACAAAGTAGTGTCAAGTTTTGAGAGCATAAAATATGTAGGCTATTGCATTTAATGGTGGTTAGATTGAGGTCATTGTTTTAAAAAATGAACAGCTAAAAAGTATGTAGGAAAATTTTAATCTTTATGTAGTTGTTATTTTATGATTAATTTGAGGCCTTTAGTAGTTAGAACAGTAGATATATAGTGCTATTAAATGTGTCAACACTCTCCCCCACTCTGTATAAGTGCAGAATAACTTACTTAAAAGAAAAATAGGTTTCTAGTGCTGGATGACAGTATAAACAACCAAAACTTAAAACAATAAAAACATTGGACTGGGAAATATTGTAGCATGGACCCAGGGACGGATTTAAGGTGGAGAGGGGTGATTGAGGCAATCGCCCCGGGACGCCCACAGAAAGGGGCCCCCAGAAACCTCCTAAAGATAGGAAAAAAAAACTCTAATTTTCTATTGTAAACACTTTCTTGTTTTGTGTCATGTTATTCCTGTATGAAATAATGAGGTACAAACAAATTAATGTGTGTGCAGCTTAAAAAAAATTTAAATCCTATCAACACTTGAAAGATTTACTAGGAAAGTCATTTACAATTTTGAACAATAACTCTAAATACATTGGTGTCCCTTTCGGCGTGCTGCGGCGGTTCCTCTCAAAGCGTTTCCATGAACCGGCTGACTGTCTCTGCGGTGCCTTTGATACAATTTTTGTTTTCCAATTTGTTGTTGCTCTGACAAATTTAGTCAGTTACTCTCGAGAAACGTTGAAATCTAGATGTCTGTTGTGTTAGTGGCGAGTGCCAGTTTGTGTTTGGATGAGGTAGTTAAGTAGAATACTAGGTGTAGAAGTGTCATTTGTGGAGGATTATCTCGACATAATATAAAAATATGTGATGTGAACAGGAACGAGCCAGCGAGTAGTTACCAAACTGATCCCTGTTTATTAGTGAAAATGTCTCTTACAAAGACACTTTGCATCTTTGCTACTTGAAAGTTCTTTCAAAGTTATTAAACGTTTATAAAAAAAGAAAATAGTGTTATGGTTTTTCCATCACCTCTCCATGCTAACGGTGATTTTTATTTTTAAAGGCCTCCTTTGATTATAATATTGAAGTACTTCTTGCTACTTTTATCTTTAGCACTACATATTAGTACCCGTCCAGGTTATACAAGCCTTTCTTGCTACTAGCGGCATAATTTAATAGGTAAGACCAATATATATAATATATAAATACACACACATAAGTGCGCTAAGCATATCAATAGTAATAAAAGTAATTTATCATGTCAAAGTGATAAGTTTTCCTGACATGTATTGGACCAACATAACAACAACCGCCCAGCGCCTGTAAACTAGACTGTTCCGGCTCGAGCAACGCGCTTGAAAAGTAGAACCAGTTCTATCTTTTGGGCGAGTCGCTCAAGTTGCTCGCGTGCTGCTCCAGTATGGCCACCTCTCATTACAACACATGTGCTATATTTTATTTTCCAGTCGCTCTCCCAGTCTGGCCATACACTAAGTTGGGAAAGTATAGTTTCCTTTTTCAACTATATAATAATATTATTTAGACTGTGTAAAGATTTTTTTAAGTAGGAAGATTGGGTAAAAATTGAGGGAAATAGGATTTCTTAAAAATAAAGATTATGATCTTGATAATATGAGTATGATAAAGCTTGTATTTTAATGAATAAAGATAGGTGCAGTGCTGGTTAAGAGTTCATAGTGTGTACAAAATGTTACAACTAAAAATCTAAATATCGACAATTTTGACCTTGGACGCATTTTTTGGCTCTCCAGTAAAATTAACATTTTCGGCTGAAGGTATATTTTCCTAGATCGTATCACATATAGTGATCTATACAAATTATTACTATTAATATTTCCCCCCTTTGCTTTTAACTGTGACGGCGTGGTTGTGCTTTTGTTAATAGTGTAGTTTCTACCACATTGTTTTTGTCTGCAAAAAAACAATCAGTGATAGACATAAAACACCTCAAATATATGAAAGTGGAGCTCAGAAACAAAAATTAGCTACAGAACGTGAAAGGAAAATGGACCAATGCATTGCCAAGCCTTCTGAACTTGGTCATTAATTCTAGAGTTTAAACCAACCTGACAACGGTGTTCCAACAACTTCAAAAGAAACAACACCCTTGCCTGGAAATGAATGTGGGGATTTAAATGCTAAGGCTAGAGTTGTTGAAGTGGAAGGAGGGGGGAGGAATGATTCAGAATCTGTGGTGGTGATAGATAGAAACAGTAGTGAGGTAGCATATAGCAAAACAATTGAAAACGAACATACCAAAGAAGAAGAAACATCAAAATTGACTTCTGGTTTTGTTAATGATGAAGGACTCTGGCCTAAGTACGCTACGCAGGACATGGTCGATTTCTGGGCCAGTAAAGGTTCCTATGACCTCAGAACTCTAGTGATAGTGAGCAATTATTTGGTAAGAGATAATTTCATCAAGATCAAACAAAAGGTGATCATTGCTTCATTAAAAAGTGTTTTAAGAATTACTTTGTGCGAAAAAATCGAAACAATGAAACTGTTAGTCAGTTTTGGCTCTGTTTTTCGCCAACCACTGGTGAAGTCTATTGTTAGGTGTGCAAGTGTGCAAGCTTTATAAAAAGTGCTCCTGGCGGCAGATGGATTTTGTGACGAGAAACAGAACACGCGTACCAAAGGTTAGCTGAGCATGAGTCCTCTAAATCTAATTTGGAGTCCGTATCAATCTTGGTGAAGCGGAGAAGGGACAGATTACGAATTAGGAAGAGGAAGTACGTGGTTATTGGTGAAAAGTGCTGATGAGGATTGTCAGTACCATAAGGTTCATTGTGGAACGTGGGCTAGGATTTAGAGGTGAAAGTGAATTAGTCGGATTACCGAGTAACGTCAACTTTCCTGGTTTTATGGAACAAACAGCTGAATGTGAGCCGGTTCTTGCAGTTCACACAAAGGAAGTGGGAATACCAATTATCTTTCATCATCAGTTTACGAAGAACTTGTAAACCTAATGGGGGAGCATGTACAAGATGAGATAATTGAAAGAATAAAGAAGTCTAAATACTACTCTGTTACATTTAATTTGACTCCTGATTAGGATCATATTGACCAGTTGACTGTAGTAATTCGCTATTTGGAAGGTTCATCGCCAAAAGAAAGTTTCCTCACTTTGTTGCCAAACTGTGGTCACACCGAATTTGTTATTGGCAATATTTTACTAGAATTCTTAGGCAAAGTTATATAGATAATAAATATTGCCGCAGCTAATCATGAAAATGTTGCAAACATGCGTGGGAAATATAATAGGGTGAAATCTTTCATTACAGAGAGAAACCATTTAGAATTGTTGGTTCCATGTTGCGGTCATTCCCTGAATTTAGTAGGAAAGTCAGCAGCAGCTGTGAGCTTTGATTTTGTGCAACAAGTACATGTGTTTCTCACAGCGCCTACTGGGCGCTATAAGATATTAACAGGAAAGTTGTCACATCTGGAGGAAAAGGTCTTAGTACCAAAGATTTTGAGCGAGACTCGTTGGTCAAGTCGAGCGAGACTCGTTGGTCATGTCGAGCGATGACTCGTTGGTCAAGTCGAGCGAGACTCGTTGGTCAAGTCGAGCGAGACTCGTTGGTCAAGTCGAGCGAGACTCGTTGGTCAAGTCAAACGAGACTCGTTGGTCATGTCGAGCGAGACTCGTTGCTCATGTCGAGCGAGACTCGTTGGTCATGTCGAGTGAGACTCGTTGGTCATGTCGAGCGAGACTCGTTGGTCATGTCGAGCGAGACTTGTTGGTCATGTCGAGCGAAACTTGTTGGTCATGTCGAGCGAGACTCCTTGGTCATGTCGGGCGAGACTCGTTGGTCATGTCAAGCGAGTGCAGTAAAAGCCATCGCCAATGGTATGATAGTATTAAGGAAGCACTAGAGGAGATATCAAATGATGAAGAACAAAAGGACATGCCACAAACAAAATGGTTCAAGACCTGAAATTGGTTCTTCATTTTGCAGGAGCAGCTCTTGAATCATGTGAAGAATCTAAGAGAGATTTATTTAAAGAGTTTGAGGAAAAGGCGAAGGAAATTAG
Organism: Timema shepardi; assembly: GCA_902151425.1. Lineage (NCBI taxonomy): Eukaryota > Metazoa > Arthropoda > Insecta > Phasmatodea > Timematidae > Timema > Timema shepardi. The sequence continues at coordinate 67,819 of CABFVX010002903.1, read as the reverse complement.
TCAAACAAATGAGTATCCTCAAAAACATACACACCAGCGAATGAAAAGTGTTAGGCTTATTCCTCTAAAATAAGGCAAAGCACCAGAAACCCAGCTCTCACAGAGGGAGTGATTTCAAATAGAAAGTTTCATTTCCGTAGTTGATAAACTTTCATCATCTTTGTCTGACAGAATATCTTACGATACGGTCACAAAACGGTTTGGATTCCTGAGCCAGCTTGACGTTTTAAATCCATTCGAGATATTATCTACAGCTACAAATCTTGTCACTGATTACAAGAATGACCTCAAACCATCTCTAGGAAACGAACTAGTACATTTGCAGCACTATTGGTGGACATGAAAGATAACTACGATGATTGTTTTTCAAAGGAAATGTTCTTCTATGAAATCCTCAATGAACATAATTTTAGAGCAACATTTCTCAATATTAAAATACTTTTAATGATTTATTTAGTAAGTATGGTGTCAAACTCCAGTGGGGAAAGGTCACTTTCAAAAATTAAGTTGATAAAAAAAAACTCCGTACAACTATGCACCAAGATTGTTTAATATATCTTTCCTTACTCAGCATGGAAAGAGATTTACTTCAAGAAATTGGCTTTAAAGATATTATTGGCATGTTTGCTGCAAAGAAAGCAAGGAAAGTTTTTAATTAATTAGCGGTTTTTTAATGAGGTATTTAGGTAGCCTACTTCATTTTACTTTACTATCATAAAATTTGTGTAGAATCAAAAAGTTGCTTAATTTTTACCTTTCCTCGGACATGATATGTGGGTTTATGGGGGCCCCCACACTGTAGGCCACCCCAAGTCCCCCACATATGTAAATCCGGCCCTGTGTGGACCTTGTTAGTAAGTGCACTGTTTATTGTAGTGCTGTTGCAACCAAATTCTTTATTAGTACAAAGTGAGTGTCAAATATATCTTAAAACTTTTGATTTTTAGTGGACTAAGACATGAACAGACCGATAGGTTTGAAAAATGTTTACAAGACTGCTGAGTCTCTTTAAAGCCTGCACTTTTGACTTTGTGATTCAGTTCTTTGGCCTGAAACCATTCAAGTAGAACAACAAATGAGTTCTGGACAAAGAAAAACTAATACAAAGGGTGGACCAGGTGGTCGACTAAGATAAGAATTCTTAAATATAGGTAGTCATGTGATCAACTTTGGCTGCAAAAAATATGTTTGTATTTTCTAAAATCCCCTTCCTATTAAAATTGGACTGTAGCCTAACTTGCAACTTACATGGATGTGTTAAGTCCAGTCTAAATATCATTTGAACAAAGTTTATCTATGCCTATTAAATATTATATATTAAGCAATGAACAGGCGAGACAAAAAACCATGACAATAGTTCGTATAAGGATGTGTTCCAAGTTATTGTCACGTTTGTACTCCAGAGATGTGGAGTTGCTTGGCATTTAAGCAAGTTGTAAAAGCTTGTATGAAATGTGAAGTTTGGGGGATGAATGATTATAATTTTACAGAAATCAGACATAAATGAATCATATTCAAATAATTTGAAAAGTTAACCCTGAACACAAGTTTGATTCCCATTCATTTTTTCTTATTATTAGAAATATAGGATGAAAATCTGGCCTTAATAAAAACCTGCAGTTGTTGGGTCAACGAGTGCCACACTCTTTCAAAAATACCAGGTATTTGTCGGATTCGTTGGCAGCCTTCTTGTATATATCTTGACAAAATATTTCAATGTTGGCAATGGGTGTTGAGTAAACAATTGATTTCAAGTGGCCCAACAAATTAAAATCTAATGGATTTAAATTTGGGGAACCTTCAAGTCAGCCATTAAGCATTAGTATAAGGTGGCAATTTTGAGCACTTCCTATAGTGTTAATAGAGTTAATATAGTACAAACATGACCATAACTCAGAAACAAGTTCAAATGAAACACATGTTTAGATGAACACCCTGTATAATGAGAGAATAGCACTCACCAAGCTCCAAAGGCAGTCTCTGTATTTGATTCCCTTGAAGTAGTAGAACTTGGAGATTGTCATGATAGGCAACAGTCTTGGGGAATTGTGTCAGCTTGTTGTTTCTAACATCAAGCCACTTCAAGACGGGCAACGATACAAATAAACTATCAGGGAGATTTTCCAGGAGATTTCCTTCCAAGTAGACAAACTGAAAACAAAATATGTTTATATTCAGTTACAGTACAAAATTTAAAATGTGTAGGTCTACATTTAAGAAAATTTGAAAATAATCATTTAGAGACATTTGAACCCCTAGTTGCACAAAATAAACAAAGGCAATTCAGGAAGACCGAGGTTCGAATCTTGGTCGGGTGAACATTGAATTTAGAGGAAGTGAACCCACATTTGTGTGGAGGGAAAGTGAAAAACCATTTAGGCAAAACCATCCCCAGTTCACCTGAGCAAGATTCGAACCCTGATCTCCCCGACCAAGGCAGTCTAGCCTACATGTACCTAGCGTGTTAGCTAACTACGCCACCGAGGCGGGTAAAATGTATTAATCGATTCACCAGCATTAGTTTGTTTGTAAAAATAGTCATATTAATATTTTTGTTAGAAAAATGAAAACAAAAATTGTGTGAGTTTGGTGATGGCTACTATCCCAGATTTCTCATTTAAAAGTCATATTAGATCATTCACTCAAATAAGTAAACTTATGGAAGTCAGTGAAAACCATTGTTGAAATCCACAGTACTCGCCTCGGTGGTGTAGTTGGCTAACGCGATGGTTTGTGTTGAGCCAAACTGCCGAGGACGAGGAGATCGAGGTTCGAATCTCGGTCGGGTGAACTGGGGGTGGTTTTTCCTGAATGGTTTTCCTCTCTGCCTCCACACAAATGTGGGTTCGTGTATAACCCAAACATATAGTAAGACACAGTGTTAATATTATTATTATTGTTATTAACTCCACAGCAAATAGCCCTACATTATAAATTATGGTAGCTTGAAAGTTAAAGTTGGTGCATTATCAATTTGTTAGATAACCTAATATATAAAATGATCTTACCTTTAAATAAGCATAGCATTGGTAGATATCTTCTGGGAACACTTTTAGTTCTTTTTTACCGCAATCTAAATATTGTTCATCCCCAGTAAAGCATACTTCGAATTTTTGAGTTATGGGTACATTTGTTTCACATGTTATTTCACTAAAACTATTTCCAGAATTAACACAATCCATTTTAAATTATTGATATTAAAATTGTACATTCACCAAGAGTTATTAATCTTCATTAAGTTTGTTGTATTGTAAAGTTTCAATTCCTGAAAATGAGTTATATAAAAAAATTCTGAAAAATATAACCAAGTATTTAAAATGTGTACAGCAAATAGATTGAAAAAAGTAATTACTAACACTGCATAAATTATTGAAAAGCATAATTTATTCCACATAACAAAATATAATGAATTTAAATGTAACTAGCTTTGATTACAATAATACAGTACATACACTATTATTCAGATAAAGTGTATAAAAAGGATGTAAAAATTTAAATAATAAATGTCTTGGTTGCTATAGCAACTGTCATGTTATTAAGAAGCAATTATGCAATAGAGAAATAAGCGCTAGAAATAGTAATAATAACATCGCTCTTCTTAACACACTGCTCCTTAGAGTTTTTAGCTCAAAGTTTAACAATTTGTTGTAATGATATATCAAAAGACTTAGGTGGTTAAAACTTGCAGACGCATAGGTTATTTATAACGTATACTTGACGAGTGTATCAACCCCTAACAGACATAGAGGGTGGAAAAAATAAGGGTAGTAGTGCGTTTTTGCACGTTTTTTAAAAATTAAATATCTCTTTAAATATTTATTTTTACGAAAACAGTAAAGAAAACTTTTGTTAGCAAATAGAATTTTTTTACGAGATAAATTGACCAATTTTTTTTTTTCGTAAATGTGCATTTTTCTTCGAAGAATACAATACTTGTAGTTAAAAACTCTAATAATCCTGATCATTAAAAAAAAAGGTTTCTTATATATCATTAAAGTTTGAAATTATCTTGAATTAGTTCATTTTTGTTTGATTTTTAATTGGACATATTATGAGTTTTGTTCGTTTCGACTTTTTGTAACAGTTCCACTCTCATGTTCGAGTATATAGGGTACTGAAGGAACAGCCTGTTCTCTCCGAGGTGAAACGAACACGTTCTCACTCCATTCAGTTCAGTTCAATTTTTAAAGATGGAAGCGAACTTTGTTTTAATTTTTTTGTGGACAGATTTGAAGGAGGTTATGTTAGTAGTAAAACAGATTTTCACAAGATAATTTTTGAAAGAGTCAGTATCTAAGTAGGCCTAATACAAAAAGTATAGTTATAATGAATTTCGACAATATTATACGATAACCATTTTGAAGTGAGTGTATTAATTAAAATAAGTACCTAACTAATAGAAGTAAAGGTATAAAGTAAATAAAAAATAGCGTTATAGGTACCTTTTATAATAAAAGTCACCGAATTGTGTTGTTCATTTATTACTTTTTTTTTGCTTCTCTTACTATGTGTGCAAGCATGTTTTTATTTAGTACATCCAAGAATTAAAAAATAAATAAATTTATTAAATTGATTTAAGTCTTGTTAGATTTAAAAATGGCGCGCGTAGAGTTTTTTTTTACTTCTTAATCTTTTTCAATTCCTAACCTACTCCACTCACTCCTATCCGAGAGGTGGAGCAGGAAAAGCAGTTCTATCTGCCACGGGTACAGTTACTTCAGCGAAACGAACAGCCAGGGAGTGAGTCTACACCGGCGAAACGAACGATAAAGAGTAATAAAGTACTGATAGAACTGTTCTAAAAAATCGACATGAACAAAATTATAGTTAGTAAATAGAGTGGAGTATACAAATAAGGTATATATAATAAAATCTACTTTGTAATAGTTTAAATAAAATATTATTAATTGTATTTAATAAATGTTTTATTAGTAATTTAAATTGACAGGTTAACATTTGACAGATATCAATATTGATTCAGTGTCAAAATCAATATGATAAATGTACAAATATTATGAGTATATGCAATTTTTTATTTAAAAAAAATCATAACGTGTTCAACTGAATCGACAGTTTCACCAATGACATCTCTGATCTGTCATTATAAAAAAAAATCTTAATGATAGTGATTATTTTTATTATTAATAATAATAATAATAGCTAAACATTTGAAAGATAAAACAATAATTTATTATTGCATTATGTAAAAAATAACAAGTGTTTCAAAAATATAATATTTTAAACTGTAATTTTATATTTTAAAGTTAAGTAACTGGTTTTTTTCATTCGTCCAAATAAACATTTTCAATGAAAAATAAATAAACAAGTGTGTCCAGATTAATAGTGTATATATTAGTGTGTTTTTCAGCCGTTATACTCACTGTTATAATGCTCCAATATCTTAATTATCGTCTTAATCATCATCACAAACATTATCCATTTCTTATTCGGGATCATTTTCATCGAGTGAAATAACCCTTTTCTAACCATTCCATGCCTTGATATTTTGGCAAATAATCCTGCGTTTGGTGCCTGTTTTTCAATAGATGCAAACTGCTTTATTAGAAACTCCAGCACAGCTACATTAATTATATTAATTATATTTAAATTTCGATTTTTATTGGGTGGAATTTTTTTTCTTTTTTTCCTCAGCTCCAAGTTTCATCAAATCTGTTTTTAAACATTAAAACCAACTTTATATGTTGGTGTTAATCTATTACCCTTAAAAATATCTATCTTTTACTATAACATTGGTGAATTGAATAACGTATTTTTCAAACGCTTGTAACTCCATTAGTTTTATATGTAAAAGAAATTTAAAACAAGTGAAAATATAGGAAATTTTCCTAGCTTTAATTTAACCCCAGTAGGTTTATTTTCATAAAACGCTTATTTTCAGATTTTTTGATGAGAAATAACAAAAAAAATAGATTCTTGAGGTAAAAAAAATTCACAATTGACGCTTTTTTTATGTGCCCAATAAAGTCAGTATTCAATAATATTTCCGTAATTATAGTAAATTTACCATGATATTTTTACGATTTTTTTAAATACTATAAAAGTTTGACATTTTCTCCATGTATACGACATTGATATAAATGTCAATTTTGACGATTATTGTTGTTGCTGCTGTTTTTTCAATATAATTAAGTTTTTTGACAAAAAACAAACATTTTTTATAGTAAAAATAAAATAAAATTGAACGTATTTTGCTAAACTAAAAAAATAAAGAGTAATATTTGTTGATAAAGAGATTGTTTTCCCATTTATGTTTAATTAACCACAAATTTTTTCTAAAATAAAGTTAAAAAACAACAACTGTATCTTGGTCAATTTATATTGTAGAGTAAACACCAAATACTTATTAAAATAATTGGATTAGCTAAAAAATAAAATTCTCTGCAGTTTTCTAAAAAATAATTATTTAAAAATATATTTTGTTGCACCCTCCCTGAGTCCTAATATTACCCGACCATAAAAGGTAAATATAGGGAGAGGGTAAACGTAACATACATGAAGAATGGAAATTATAATCATATGTAAATTCAACAAAATGAGCAGTTTATTCAATTGAAAGATAAAGCGCAGTTAACAGTACATGGTCTCATTATATCATAATGAGTTCTGTTAGAAATTATACTCGAAGTAAACAACTTTACATAATTCAAGTTGCGCAAGTGTTTTAACAAAAGGAAACATAATTCCATCATTATATTGATAGACCAGTCTATATGAGACAATACTGCAGCCGATATATTTAAATGCGAAACAAAATTATAAGGGCCTAATGGGCACCTTGATATGGTTCCAAAGGTTACGTAATTCACAGAAAACGATATCATAAATATAAAGTAATTTAAATTTTGACGACCACACAACAGTGTTTACAAAACGTGAGGGTTTGACTACCAGACCTAAGCCAAACTCCCACGGGACTATTCGATCTGACTGAGAATAAGGGACACACAAATAAACAAAACTTTAGCTGTTCAAACATAACTTACGTTACAAAAGATTAAAGTTATCCTAATTCAAATTCCAATAAATAGTTACATCACGTTATGTTAATTCAAACCATAATTTCAAATATGAAAAGTTACTTAAAAAAAACAACGGGAATACTCTACAATTCCAAACAATTAAATATTAACATGTCAACTTCTAATCAGCACATAACTGAGGATATTTACGTGAATAAATATACAAGCACAAGTCCAGCGCCCGAGCAGTGACATTTTAAAGATAGAGTATTTAAAATAAATGGACGATTAAATTATAAATACGTTAGACTTTGAAACTGAAAATTATATGCAAAAAGTTTACAGTTGATAAAGAAGTTAGAGTTTATAACTCCACTCGTCTAAGCGACGATTTTGATACATTTTACAAGTATTTCTCCAGCCATTGCCCAGGTCCATGACAATGGTCTGTAGTCGATCGTTGATCGTAGAATAGTCAATTATTGTACGCTTGCATAGCCATTATTTAGCGATTTCGTTGTTCTGGAAAGGAAGGTGGGAGTACAAAAAATACACGCATGATGACGTCAACGATGCCTTGAAACAGACACGTAGGCCATTGTTGATTCCACTCGCTCCATCGGAATATCCGTGAATATCTCCAATCACCCGATGTTTTGAAGGAGGTTCCTCTAGCATCCGCCAGAGGTCGGAAACATAATTGTCATCTAGTTGAAATTGATAGTTCTTGGCTCATTTCACGCTAGTACAGTCGTAGTGCCGGGACGCTTGTTGACCCACTGGATCTCCCGTGACTCACTCGCCAGTATAGGATTCCAGGTGCCGGCCAGCCTTGCAGGATTCTATTGTGAGCAGAATTGGTATTGTAAGTTCATGAACAAGTTAATACTCAGAATTGGATCGAGTAATGAAATATATTGTGCCGCCTCGTATTTATTATGTCTTCTTAGCCTACAAGAACTACAACAGAGAAACATACTATTGTAGGGATCCTAATGGAGTTGAACTTATATTGGAGCGGGTAGTATGCTTTGATGCGATACATCTATTTACGTTAGTATTGGGTGGGGTCCAGTTGTAACATTATACCACGTAATGTTACAATTTAAGTAAAAATCGAACAAAAACGGGCTGGCACCCTTAATTGGTTCACACCTACTTCTGGCAAGGGAGTGATTCAGTCAACCTTTTGTTTTTCGTCAAGTTTACGTAAATACATATGCGACTGCAAAATGTTAACCATCCATGTTATAATAGTATAAAACCACATGGCTGACTCACTTACTGACATTAATGATTACCCACTTACAGATAAGCTAGAAACTTGAAATTTGGCAAACTTATAGCCTTTAGCCTGTAACCATCGGGAAAATTCCCAAAAAGTTAAATTTTTAACCCCCCAAAAAAATCAAAATAGCGGAGCAACTTTAAAGTCGGTGCGGACCTTCGTTAACTTCTATTCAAATATTTTTATTAGCTTCCAATAAAAGTCTGCCTTTCTTGCAACAACTTTCATATTATTACAGACTAAGCTAAATCATATGCTTATCCCAATAACTGCATTGTGCACTTTAATGTTAAACCTTCCTTACTACCTTGAACTACCCTAATAGCCAACTCTCTATGTTAAAAAGCAATGGGAAAAAGAATAGATTTTTGTTTCCAAACCATTATGGATTTAAAAAGTATCTATCTGATAAGTGACACAACCCGTTCTCTGCCACGCGTATCTTTCACACATACCCCAATCAGCTCAACAAGATATCTTATATTTTCATGATTATTTTGACTGAATTATATACTTTTTTTTTAAATCTACATATATTAATTTTGATGTAACGTAATGTTGTATTTTCCATTTTTTCTAATATTTACCTTATTGTATAAATAGGATCCAATGTTGATTTATTTCGTTCAAATCCACACTTATAATACCCTATAATTTCTTCTGCATTTGGTATCAATCTCGTTCAAATTTAGTTTCATAAAATTTTGTAGCATTAAAGTTTACATAGTAATTCTGTGGCATCGATAAAGCTCTGTGGTCCAAGATCATGCATCCTGTTGTCATGGCTACATAAACAAAATTCTCATGTAAATGGTGAGTCATCTTGATATTTGCTCCCTGGCGGTAAATTGTATCATTACTAAATTCAATATGGCGCATACAAGGGACAGCGATACGTCGTTGTGGCTACATAATAAACTTGGAACTTCAAATGATTCGTGGACAGGAGGTTCAATTTGTTCTCAACTTAATTCAGAAGTTTTAAGAAATATTAAAGACTGTTTTCCTGAACTCCAGACTCAAGTTAAACTGAAACTTTTACTGTCATTCTTTCACATCCCGCGAAGGAACGTCGAAGAGGTTTGTTTATTTATAGTTGAAGCCAATAGTTTTATTTGACGTTTAGACTTTACTCACACGAATATTTTGTAAGATTTGTAAACTTTTTATTAAATGATCATGTGGAAGATTTAACTATTCCCTGACTATTTATTCACTTCTTACTCAATCTATGAATAATTATTAGGGGATAGGTATGTTTCTAATGTTAATGTAATGGAGATTTGTGATTTAAACACCTCTAAGGAACCGAGCCATAAAACCTATTAGAAAAAAAAAGTTTTATGATATCTATAACGACTAAATTCCATAAAGAAAAGTAAAACCTTATAAAACCAAACATTGATGACAGAGAAACCATGATGGGAAGTGAAGTCAAACCCCTTAAAAAATTTGACAATGTGATGGAAATAAAACTATCATTCATATTTATTATGACATAATACCAACTTAACCTTTCATTATTATGACTATCTCTACCGAGCTTTACCTAACCTTTAATGTGTTAATAAATTAACCAATTAAATTAAACTCTAAATCATATAAAATAAAGGATTTGATTTAATAAATAAACATTATTGGTAAACATTTTTCAGGTACTGTGTCATAATGCTGGGATCACAACCAACTTAATGTTCACTTAGGGTTAACTTAACGTAACTTAACATAAATGTTCTTATGTTTTTAAATGGAAGTGGTCTCGATGCAGTTAACTTAACGTATTAGATGTCCTGGGACGTCTTTCAAGTTAAGTGAACGTTACATGAAGGGTATGACTACACCTAGCCAGACAATCATTATGAGAGTGATGTCTACAGGGCTATTTATTAATTAATTTTTTGATTTTATAACCAAGGTTTGCTCTTTAGCTTAAGTTCTAGTTATCAGACAAATAATTAAACCGAAATATTAAAGGCAAATTTATCAAAAAAGTTTAGATAAAGATAATTATTTTGTCGATCGAAAACTGTAAACATTCACAGATCATCACCTTACAAATAGTAGGCTACAAATCACAGATCAAAACACATAGGTACTTTATAATGCAGATTTTTGGATCGAGTTATGTTATGTGAATCATGATCATTCATCTGGTTTTTTTTAAGTTAAGTGAACTTTAGGTTAAGTTAAAGTAAGTTGATTGTGATCCCGGCATAACACTAAGAATCATGTGAAAACATAATAGTGCACAGGATCACAGAATCATGAGTGGAAAATAACACTTCAGCGTCAATATCAACATTTTATGTAAATATGCAGTACATATTTATCATAAATGCAAAAAAAGGTTACTCTCTCTTTGTCACAAGATTCTACAGACTCTTGTAAGTGCATTAAAGTCAATAAAATAATCACACACTGCACAATATCAGTGTAATGCAGCCAAATATGGGACCATTAATGCGCCCAAAACTAATTAACTTACAGTAGGGCCTACGTATTTGATAGGTGAAAGGCAGGTCTGGTCCATGAATATTAGTTTTTTAGTACCTCATTTGGAACAATAACTTATTAAAATTACATTTATTTATGCTTCTAAGTGCCTATAAGGAAGTTTTAGACATCTTGGCCCATCTAGTCCACAGGATAGACCTGTTGCTCTGGTAGTAGGGCCCACACTTCATATCTGGTAGCTTCTATACAAATTATTTCTTTGGTTACAATGCACTACTTTATTTCCTAGATGTACTTATATTTTACTACCATTATTATCATCCATCCAAAGTATAGGCTATAATAATTTTTATTTCCAAAATATTAACATTTTTAGATGGTGCCCAAAAACCGATACATATATGAAACTGTTTTGTTTAACATATGCCATAAAATATATAATTTTACACCGTCACTAAACTCGGAGACAAAAAGTTGATACCAAAATTATTTAAAATATTTGCTCTAGGTTAGTAAATTATTGTATTAAAACTCACATGAGTGAAAATTCATATTGTAAAAATGTCCAGAAACAAATATTGTTAAAAAAATGGTGACCTGGCGGTCTAGGGGTAAGGTGTCAGACTTCTATGCTGGCGGCCGGGGTTTGATCCTCGGTCCCGGCAAAGATTTATCTGATTACCAAACCTCCCTACCATTACACATTAGCGTAAGTGCGTATAACCCGAACGGGTAGTAAGACGCGGTGCTAATAGTAATAATAATAATAATAATGTTAAAAAAATCTGTAACATTTTACAACCTAGAAGCTTTGTCTAAACATTTTAGAGTCGTTTAACAGAGCAACTTGAGATCTAATATCAGAACTAAAATAACACATCATTTTCACTTGTAACAGACAAATTTCCTGTGAGTGGTTAGCTGAAAATATCTTTATTATCTAAATTTAAATTGCTTTTGCACATCCATTAAAGATTTAACATCAAGCAAACTCACTCAAGTATCTTTAGAACCAAATTGAAGACGTGGTAAAGATCAAAACGTACACACCTACTGGAAGCCAAATATTAATATAAAATAAAGTAATATTGTACGTCCATTTAAAGCAAAGTAATGTATAAATATTTTATCAGGAAGGTTACATACTTAAATCCAACCTAACTTAACCTAACCTCACCCACTTTGGTGGCCACGTAGTCTAATATATTATTCTCATGTTGGACTAGACTGCAAAAGACAGGAAGATCAGGGTTTGATCCCAGCCGGGTGCACTGAGGGTGGGTTTCCTTAAATGTTTTTCTACTCTCCCTCCACGCATATATGGGTGCACTTCCTCTCAATTAAACCTTCCTAATCCTTAACACATTAGTGTAATTAGTACATAGGCGTATAACCCGAACGGGCAGTAATATGTGCTGCTAAAATAAATTCTCAAAATAAGTTTATATGATTTGATTGTTTGATTCACTGTTTCCTTGTGCATATAAAATAACACCGTGTTAAATTTGTAATGCTTTGCTATATTACGGTACATATAAAATAACACCGTGTTACATTTGTAATGCTTTGCTATATTACAGTACATATAAAATAACACAGTGTTACATTTGTAATGCTTTACTATATTACAGTACATATAAAATAACAACGTGTTAAATTTGTAATGCTTTGCTATATTACAGTACATATAAAATAACACTGTGTTAAATTTGTAATGCTTTACTATATTACAGTACATATAAAATAACACTGTGTTAAATTTGTAATGCTTTGCTATATTACAGTACATATAAAATAACACCATGTTAAATTTGTAATGCTTTACTATATTACAGTACATATAAAATAACACCATGTTAAATTTGTAATGCTTTACTATATTACAGTACATATAAAATAACACCATGTTAAATTTGTAATGCTTTACTATATTACAGTACATATAAAATAACACCATGTTAAATTTGTAATGCTTTACTATATTACGGTACATATAAAATAACACTGTGTTACATTTATAATGCTTTGCTATATTACAGTACATATAAAATAACACTGTGTTAAATTTGTAATGCTTTGCTATATTACAGTACATATAAAATAACACAGTGTTACATTTGTAATGCTTTACTATATTACAATGGTGACCTGGTGGTCTAGGGGTAAGGTGTCAGACTTCTATGCTGGCGGCCGAGGTTCGATCCCCGGTCCCGGCAAAGATTTATCTGATTACCAAACCCTTCCTTCACCTCTGACAAGACATCTTGTGAATGTGAGGAATGCCAGGCCTCCATCGTGGTTCGGATCCCACGTTAAACTGTAGGTCTTCCATTTCATCTCACAATCACCCTACCATTACACATTAACGTAAGTGCGTATAACCCGAACGGGTAGTAAGACGCGGTGCTAATAATAATTTATTCACGTAGCTCTTCATTCATCTTGGCGAGGCTGAGTGTGAACCTGTTCCGGTGGACTATACCACCATAGTGGCATTTGCACGGGAGTAGAACAAAAAACCATTTAGGAAAAACACCTAACCAGGGTCTGAACTCTGATCTTTTCATCGTCACTAGTCCAGTCTATATCTTGACTGACACCTTAGAGTAGACCACCGGTTAACAAGATAGCCACTCTGTACAATTTTATTGCAATATTAATTTTGTTATTATTAGAACATTTGTATTCTTGCTGTGGGAATTAATTTAAAAAATATTTATACACTTTAATATGACAAATAAAGGTGTAAAAACTGGACTCTCTTGGTGTCCCAAAACCAGTCCCAGTGCACCTTTTCGGAATTAAATACCGGCCATTTGTTGAAAACAAGTGTTCAAAAATAAAAATAAAATCTGAATCCAAATGATCATTGCAATACGAGATCTTTATTTGTATCATAGGGTCATAGGGTGGGTGGCGCTTCCCTCCCTCGTCAAATTAGAGATTAGAATTTAAATTTTCTGTAAACAAAAGTAGATCCAACCTTATTATCTTGAGCTTGGTTGACATTATTTATGTACATACCTGTAGCAGAGGAGAGTGGGGGTCTTACAGCAGCCTTCCCGAGAAATGTCAACCAATACTGTAAGTTTAATTAGGCCTGAAACTAAAATGCTCATCTTCAAGATATTGAATGAAATATAAACACATTTTCTTGTGGCCTGTAAGGTCACAAGTCACACAACATGAACTTGTTCATTTAATACTGCAAGCAAAATTGTTTTAGACATCATTATAATATTAGCTTACAAAGGTAAGTTACCCACAGCCGTTGCTTGCCGTTAGTTTGATCGCCATTGATGGTGAGGTTGAGGTTCGAATCTCATCTGCGTGAACTGAAGATGATTTTCCCGTTAAGTGTATATATATACACTTATCTCTTTAACGGTTTTCCACAAGTGATTTATCACTCTGGTTTTCCCATCTTTACTCCATGCAAATGCGAGTTCACTTCCTCTTAGCTACCTTCCGCATCTACCCAATCTGATTAAGCCGTTAGAAAATACTTGGTTTTGGGTTATAATCATATTAAAGTAATAAATTGATGATTTTAAATGGAAACATGGTTTAGTGAGTTTTATTTAATTCAGGTTTTTTTAGATCATAGAATACAATGTTCTCGTTAGTATGGTGTTAGAAAAAGTTAAAAATAGGGTTTATTTGGTAAGTGAAGTAGGTGTACAGTAAGTAAATTATATTCCTACAGTAATAGATAAACTAAATAAAAATGTCACAATTTACTGTAAATAATGATTGCCTACAGTAGCTTAGAAAAATTATACTTTGACGGGGGGGGGGCTGCCTGTGGAATGTGAGGACACTCTGGAAGGGGGGTAAGATAGAGGGAGTGAGAGGGGTAGGTGGGGTGACTGCCATAACTACAGCAGCGCACCTCTGGTGAGGTGATAACACATGGTACTACTTGGAAGAGAGATTTGCAAAATCTCGAGGTCCACTCGACTCATAAGGCACACAAGAGTGCGTCATATGACTCTAAACTATTGTGTTGTGACTCCAGTGGCAGGTTGAACTTGAAGAGATTCTAGAGGTCGCTCAGTTGGACAGTGAGCAGTGGGTGTCCATGTTAGCGGAGGGAATGAAGACTCTTCCGGCGACCGGATCGCTTAACACAGAAATTGGAGATGTCGACGAGAACCGCCGGATTTTTTCAGATCTTGTTAATGATCTTAGGAAGCTAGGTAAGAAGTATTCTTAGTCATCTTTTTACTATTTTATTTTATTTTATAAAGACTAATATGAGGGTCTTGTCTGTGTCCTTCCAGTATAACATTTGAGCCAATGAGATTATAATTGATTACCTATAATCTGGACTAAATTTGCTAGCTAGCTACACACACCTCACAATATAGTTGATTTACGTATTTGATCTTCATTAGCGTACTAAGAATTTCAAACTGCCTAAAAATTCTGGAAGCTTGGTCATGTTAACTTTGGCACCCACCTAGTAACACAAACCTGTGGATAATTTCTAGATGTGAAGTACTGTAACAACAATGGTTTTTAAGTATACTAAGGGAGTTCTTTTTCTCTACTCTTGGTCATGTGGAACAGTAAAGTTGTACTCATGAACACAACACTGCACTACAGCATTGAAACACAACTATTCAGGCAAATCAATTTTAATCCGTTTTACTAGAACAGAAATAATGTTAAGAGAGTGTATTAACTTGTTGTGGTGTACATAATATGAGTAGTAGATAAGTTACATGTATTTTATTTGTATGAATCGAAAAGTGGACATTGTACCTACAATTTTCTCAAACGTACTTATTGAATAGCTCCATTAATATTTTAAAGTTTTATGTTTATTGCTGAGTCAATCGCTGGGCTATTATGCAAGGTATGAATCGTCCACCATGGATGGGACATCACATTTCCCCCAAAATTAATTAATTTGAAAATACAATTTTATACAATATAATTTGCTCTTGAGTTTTTACATAAAATAGTAGTTGTTAATTATGAGCACGGTTACATGGTCTAAGGCAGGGTTCAGCTACCTTTTGGGGCCTCGCCCCCCATCTCCCCCCCAATAATGAAGTTCCAGAAGCCAATGAAACATACTATGAGACAGTCAGGCTGGCATTGAACGTTGAGAAAAATGGCTTTTCCTCCCTTCTTTGAGTAGAAACAAATCTACTGTAACACTGAATCAGAATTTAGGATGACCTCTGTCCTAAGGTAGCAACAAATGTCACAGGCTAGAACATACAAACAAAAACTGTTTAATCCACCTAGTAACTAAAAATAGGCTGAGGGGACAAGTTTAATTAAATATCGACATTATATTATTTATAATTTGAAGCAGTTCCAACTTTCACCACAGAGCACACCAATCTCCACAGAAGTAAAAATGGAGTATCAGTAAATTAAATGTAGTTCTATAGTTGTTGTTTTATTACAAGACTTTCTCATGTAAATAAAGAAAGATACAGTTATGTAGTAAGTACAGATAATGATATCAATCAGCATACTTCCCACTCTCCCGTTACACAAGTGTTGGCACATTTCCTCCATACTCTACCTTCTGTGTCCCTATTATATTAGTGTAAATATGTGGCCAGGCCAAATAAGTTGTAATGTGGAGCATTCAATTAAAACTTAGGGAAAGATTTTTCTCACTTTAACTAGCAAGTGTAATATGAAGTGATTATTGTGAGAAATTTGTCACTTTTACTAACTTTTACTATTTTGTTAAAATGCTACTAAATTCTTCCTTCTAAGTGTTGGTAACTATGGTCTGAGATCAGAAAACAGCTATTCTCTGTCCGCTGACTGGGCTGAAAAGTTTTAATAATTCATTGGTTTCCAACCTGGATGATGCGACCCCATCTGGGGTTGGGGCATGATCTGGGCGGGCCACAATGCTTGTTGAGATTATAGCATTTTGTTGACTTATTATTCAAAGTGATTATAATGATTATGAAAATGTGTAAAATTTAATTGGTTATAATGATAAAAACTGTCAAGTTACTGTTTAGGCTCCTTTTGGTCCCTCAACTCTGATATTTGCTTGTCCACTTAGTCTGTTGTACTTAACAGTGCTGTGTTTAGGTGAGCAGTGCTGCCAATATACATTCCAAACTACCCACAGAGCTCGTTTATTCTTTTTGAGACATCCTAGTTGCATTCATATAATCATCAAATAAATTAAATCAAGCACTTGGGCTTAACGAAACAATTGTTTGGCTTGTCGGTGATGGGGTCTGGAGTAAAATTATGACGAAGGGGGGGGGGG
>CABFVX010002903.1:10676-50814 GCA_902151425.1 Timema shepardi | reverse complement strand
GGGGGGGGGGGGTTACTGGAAATGTTTTTTATTAAACAATTTCCTCTTTTCCCTCCATGAAAATAAATGTACATTTCCTCTAAGCTCTACCTATCTCACAAGTATAATTAAATGTGGATAGCCCGCACTGTTACTAAGCTCTAGTGAAAATAATGATTTAAAAACTAGGATATGAACAATTGTAGGTTATCAAAGTGTCGCGATGGTCTCAAAGGTAAACCATGAGAAATGCTACTAAATCTATTTTCAAGTCATGTGATCTGAAGATATCACTTTTGATAAATATTGTAGTGCCTTTTAAATGACACAGTTAGTAAGATATACAATTTTTATCAATTTTAGTTTCATAAAGGTTTGTATTCTCTAAAAGGCACTTCCTATGAAATTTGGACTATAGTAACATGGCTATTTACCTTCTTTGGCAGCCGCATGGTCTAAGGTGTTACTCTTGCAATAGACTAGGCCACCAATAATAGGAAGGTTGGGTGCACTCGGGGGGTTTCCCTAAATTGTTTTCCATTCTACCTCCATGCAAATGCAGATACACTTCCTCTAAATTGAATCTTCCACATCTTTAGCTCATTAGCATAATTAGTACATATGTACAGGTAGTAAGACGCGGTGCTAAAAGAAGAAAGAAAGAGGTTATAACAGGGATGCCCGCAGGGGGTGCAGGGGAAACAATTGCCTGCCCCCCCTCCCCCCAACTAGCTCTCAAACAGTGCCCCCCGGCCAACAAAGAGTTACAGAATATAACTAATAAACTAATTACTATTGCCCGCCTGCTGACCTTAGGGTTGATAGTTTGGCGTTTGCACAAGCAATTCTAACAACCTTCGCCGTTCAAATCATGAGGCCAAGTGTTCACCACGAATTGGGATAAATTTGAAATATTTTTCTGATGTTGTATCTTATTTTCAGAAGACCAGGGCTTCAATTTAATACATTTTCCCGAGGGAGGACCCCCCGAGCCCCCGGTTTGCCCCCCTCCTTCTCGGAGACAAAATTCTGCATGCACCCTTGGGTTATAGGGTTCAAACCCATCCCTCCTCGTTCCCAAAATTACAAAATAATATATCATTAATAGTAAATAATAAGCAAAGTTAAAATTTAATTAATTCCATTAATATTATTGATATAATGAACATTGCTAGTGAAGGAAATCTGTCAACAATGATTTCTAAAGTTGGTTGACAATCTGTACTATAAAACCAATTGTTTATTTTATAACTGTCTCTAACAACTTTGAAAATGCTATAACTGTATTTTTGTTTTGATATATTTAAAGATAGTAAAGTTTTGATCCCCTTGTTAATAAATATCCTGTCTATGCTTGTGTTACCAGTGAGGAAGCAGACGGAACTGAGCATGCTACCATTGGAGTGTCACTATCTTAACAAATCTGCACTTCTCAACGTGGTGGGACAGCAGGTCGGTCCAACCTAACTGCTTGCATAAAGAAAACAACTATTTGGCTGTATGGTCACTTTTGAAAATTTGTCTTTGTTGGACACATGCTCTTACATATTCCAGTAATTAAAAACAATTTTAAAAATGTCCATACTTGTTTCTTTGGTACGGCCATTTTTCCAATATTGCTGACACTGAGTTTGATTAATTTTAACGTTCACAGGAACGTAAATGTCTTGGGAATTAAAGATCTAGAGGCTTCACTTGGAAACTATTTTACCTCTCTTAAAGTGAACTGCATTTCAGGTGATTGTAAGTTTTGTCCATGTGGCTGAAATTTAACCTGAAGTTCAGAATTGTTAATTTAAAAGTTATAAAGGGTTTAATCTAATCAATCAATTTTTTTTTAACCCTAAACACAAAGTCTTAATTTGGGAAATCTCAAAGTTTAGAACTTTCACCCTAGTATCTTATAGAGTCCTAAACATGGTCGCCTTTTCAAATTTACAAATATTCAGGCTTTACTATCTCAGTTGGGGGAATTGAAAAAAATCTTAAACTTACAAGAAATAAAAAGTGGATGATAGTTGTACATTGACTACATGCAAAAAAAGTATAATTTCACACGTAAGCAGCAATTAATATTTATGACTTTTGGGACTTATTAATCACTCCACAAAAATAAAATCTGAAGAGAGTAAAAACTCCAATTTTACCACAAGCAGCTATCACACAATACTAATTTTTCCCCTGCAAGTTTAAGATATTTTCCTAGCCACATACTTGGGATATTAAGGCCTAAATATTTGTAAATTTGAGTGAGTGGCCATGTTTAAAAGCATGCTCCAACATTGACGATGGGCACCAGGTGGATATTTACTGTTATTATTTCACTCCATGGTAGGAAGAGGCAGTTTAAACTGCTTTTATTCGCCCTCTACTGGTAAAATAGGGGACTTATAAGACGAGCATGCGCCATGTACCATTTGAAGGCCATAGAGGCACAGTTGAGATTGCTTTTAGGAAGCTATCCCGTTAACAGGGGCACTGTGGAGAGGACATCACACACACACTTGAAAAATAAAAAATACTCAAATAAAGAGGCTACCCAAATAATTATATTATGTTTGGGATTTCAAAAATGTTTTAAGTTATTTAATTCATTTATTAAAATAAGAATTATTTTGCTGAAAGTCGGTAAGCAGTGCTTTGATTGCTTACATGGCCCAACCACCACCGGGGTTTGAACCACCAGTAAACAGTATTAGAGCTCTAAATACATTTCACTTGATAATTTGAAAAAACAAGTTTTTAAAAGGATTTGAGTCTTGAATCCTAGAATATCCTTAAGGATTTGAGGGTCCCATTCATACTTGATTCGCACATTTGCCAAAAATAGAAAATCTACTTTAATGGTGCAGGAATTGACACACTAGCAGAGACACATATTGGCCCATGATGCTTTGAAACACAATCTAGAAACAGCTCATTTCTGACATTTTATTTTCTAGAAGATGTTTTCAAATGTATGTGTAGTGATGTGAAACAAATCAAATCAAGAATAACACACACAATTTCCAACGAGAATTTTCAAGTCATTTTACAACAGTAGATGCAGCTGTCTTTTAGTGTCTTTCTTTGGCTTTAAAATTGATTTGGTCTCTCAAGCTAGTGTTATTGATCAGAAAAAGAAAAGCTGAAGTTATTTCATGTGCACAGAGTGAACACTGCAGGTAAGGTTAACATCTTGTTATTGGGGATCTACTTTATGTTGCTATTTTACTCATACGCCCATGTTACCAGGGATTTGATAGTCTTTATGATATTCCAATATTAACATTTACCGTTGTCAGTTTGAATAGTTCCCATTAAGTTGAACTAAAAGGTGATTCATGATAAACACACACACACACACACGCGCGCACGCGCTATCATCTTGATGTCCATTATAAAAGTTTGTGGAAAACTTAACATCACCTTTTCTAGTAGTTTCATAATGGCCGTGGTAATTTTTTCACATTTTCGCTGTTGATTACTCCATCAATGGATTTCACACCTTATCTCTAAATGATTATGTTTCAGCCTTTCACCACCAAGCACTTCACACTGAAGCGCAGACCTAAATCTGCGGCCCTACGCGCAGAGCTGCTCCAGAAGTCCACAGATGCCGCTAGCAACATGAAGAAGAGCACGGCACCCACGGTCCCTGTGCGCTCTCGCGGCATGCCTCGCAAGATGACCGACACTAGTGAGTTTTGAGGACATTAGTGTGGGACGCTTCTCAATATGGCCGACATGGGCAATCATGCCAGTATTATTTATTCCTGGGGCATGCCTCACAGAATGACTTGAATGAGCAGGTCTGTGATTGGCTGTGTGCTATTTTTGTAAATACACTAAAACAACATATATCCAGGTACATAAAAGAACAAACACATTATTATTGATTTATGGAAGTGTAAGTCGTGCAATAATTTTACTGGATGTTCTCTCTGGGTGTGAAACATGGTCTCTTACCTACATGATGAAAACAATTAGAGTGTTCGAAAACAAGGTTCTTAGAAAGATATAGAGTCTAAAATTATATTAATATAATGGGGAGTGAAGGAGGTTGCATAATGATGAGTGGCACACCCTGTACTCATCACAATACAGTGTTAAACTAATAACGTCTCCTAGATTACGGAATAACGTCTCCTAGATTACGGAGGGGCAGGATATGTACAGCGACTGGTAAAGCCAATGGGAAGGAACCATTGGTTAGAACTAGATGTAGATGGGAGAATAACATTAGAATGGAGCTGAATGAGATGGGGTGTAATGAGGTGGACTGGATAGAACTAGTTCATGATAGAGATAGGATGTAATGAGGTGGACTGGATAGAACTAGTTCATGATACGGATTGGATGTAATGAAATGCATTTCACACTCACTCCTGATGAGTTCCATTAAAATGAAACCTATGTTGGGAAATTCTGCGGTAACAATCAATTTTCTTGCCTCTTGGTCCATTGGTAGCAGTGTATAGTGTAAACTTTATTCCTCTTTTAATTGCATACGCCATATTGAATTATTTGTTTTCATCCCATTTTCCTTTACCTCCTCCCTTCATAACAATTGAAATTAAGAGATGGGTCAAATCCACTATTTTACAGATCCGAATCTCCAATTTACCTTCAAATCTTGAATCTCAAACCAAAATCTTGGAAAAAATTTTGAACATAAGAAGAAATATTAATATAATATAAAATATAAATAGTAACTTAATGTTAACATTAGTTCTTATAATCCAGTCATTGTAACATTCCTACATTAAGTTAAATCACTGATCTGGGGCCTGGATGTTGAGTTTGTTTTATAGTTATAATTGGTCTTAACCACCAATAAGCAGTATCAAAGCTCTAAAGCAAATTTCACTTGAAAAATTGGAAAAAACACTTTTTGAGTCACAAATCTGATTTAATATTTTTAATATCCTTAAGGTTTCGAGAGCCCATCCTTAATTATAACTAAATATTTAGGGCATTTTTAAGTGCTATAAATATTTTTCGTAGCGACTTAAGAATCAGTGTGAACCAAGTCAGAATTTCTAAAAAAATCTTTATAATCTTAGGGAGCTAATTATTTTAACTGCCCATCTTTTCTAAGATTCATATTTGTGGTTCATAGTTAAAAGTGTGGGAGCTAAGGAGGGGTCAAGAGCTATTTTTGACCTCAGGGGTGGGAGTGGGGGGGGGGGGGTAAAGTCTCACCTCATGCCCCAATGATCATGTGTTCAAACCCAGCAGGGATCAACATATTTTTCTTGGGCGATAAAAATATGTAAGACAACTTCTTTTGGGGGGAAAGTAAATCTGTTGGTCTCATGCTGTTTGTGGCATGTAATAGCATCTGGAAGTTATATGAGAACACCTTTTCTGGCAAAATTGATGGGTCCTTTCGCTCTTACCCGAAGAAATTATCGTGTGCTGATATAAACAGTAGATTCAGAACGTTCACATTCAATACCACAAATAAACAAACAACTATAGACTCCTGGTCTTCCGTCCATAAAAGTTCAACATTATACTTAAATGTTTACTTCTACTTCAAAACATGGTAGCCCAATGGATACCATGAAGGAACTAATTGGCATTTGACGTGTTTATACCAGTCTTGTCTATTTAAAATTTACCTTGGTTTACAATCATTACCTTTTATATTTGAAACAAACTCAAAATATCTAAACAAAATAAATCCCAAACATAATTGTGGTATGATGTGTAGTAACTGATATTGAGAGTCTTTCTCTCTACACTTGAGATAAGTTCAAGAGAAAAGAGGCTAAGAACCCAGTCTATATTTGTTCAACCTTTCAATCCTGTTTGGTCCTTCTCCACAATCACGGTTGTCTGTGACCACTCAGTTATACAATAGTGAACAGTTCAAAGGTAACATCTGTTTGTGTCAACTTGCAAGCCAGTGATTCACTGGATGTAGTGCTTGGTTTGAATGGTGGACAGGGGCTGCGAGTATATTATGTTTAGTGGTCTAGGAACTGTATATCGACACCCGTGCGTGTCACAACTAAATAATAATAATAATACTAATAATGCTTGGACGGTGAAGTAAAGTTCTTCTCATACGTTTAACCAGAATCTGGAGGGGTTCTGCAAATATAGACAAGAGGATGGGGAAAGGCATACCCAATTTAATAATCATAGACTAAGACTGTTCTAAATAGAAGGTACAGGAAACAGGGATAGAAACCTCACAAAATGAAACAAACACAACATGGCAATGTAAAGAAGAACATAGCTCACACACACCCACTTCAACGGGGCTGCATTGTCTAAGAGGTTACTCTCGCAATAGACTAGACTGCGGACGACAGGGAGGTCGGGGTTTGATCCCGTCCGGTGTATAGAGGGTGGCTTTTATAAAATGGTTTTCCACTTTCTCCGTACAAATGTGGGTACACTTCCTCTAAATTCAGCCTCCCTAATGCTTAACACATTAGTGTAATTAGTACTTTAGCCTATAACCTGAACAGGTAGTAAGACGCGGTGCTAAAAAAATAACCCACATGATTCACACTTTAACAATGCTGCCACTGGACAGAGAGATAATGATTTGTTAATACATTAAGGCTGGGTGCACACTGCATTAAACATTGTGTTATTTTAGTGTTATCATGTGTGGAGCTCTCTAGAGTGCTTATTTCCGATTGGAACGAGTGCACACTGATTAACAAAACTCAGCCATCTTCCTCGCTCCCATGTTTCATAAAACAAACATTATTTAACATTTTGTGCTGCGCATGTGGCACTATATTGTTTGCCAGTATGTCAAATGTAGTGTCGCTAGTTTTTGATTGTTGTTGAGATTTATTGTTGCAAAAACAGTAGGAAAACAATGTAGAGCTACTCACTGCTGAGGTTGAGGCAGAAAAACGTGTAGTAGTCATTTTGCAGGAAAGGCCTGCATTGTAAATTATTTTAATCGTAAGGATTATCATAACAAAGTTTTCATTTTTTTTTAACACTAGATGGACCCAGATACTTGTATTGCGTTCATCTTCTTCATGAAACATCACCAACCCCTCCCACAACATCATCACTTTCCTCCATCTTTCCGACGACAGAAAATATAAAAAATATGTTTTGTTTCATCATAGCCAGAGCCCTGCTTTTATGGTGAATAAAAAAGCCCAATTTCGTTTTTATGTTTGCCAAAAGCGGTGAATAAGCGGTGAATTACAAAAATCCTATTTTTGCGACATAATTATTGAATTAAGACAAAAGCGTTAAAAAAAAGTGGTTTTTACCAAACTTTCGTGACTAAGGTGACTTTGTTGGGTTAAAACTAGACTTCCAGGACAATGTTTGAAACAGGTAAACTAAACATATTGAAGTGAAAACCAAAAATTACATTTTGTTTGGACAAAACGGTAAAAATCACTAGTCCGCAAAAAATGTGCTGTCAACTTATTAAAAATGTAAGATTTAGTGGCAGCTGGTCCGGGAAAAGTATGTACAAGTCACAAAGACAAAATATTATACAAAAATCATCTTGTTACTTCACAAAAATTGTGACTATATTTTTAAATCTCAATTTAGGCTAGAAAAATACAAAATAACTACTCAACATCACCAAACTGCAACATGCAGCTGGTAACAATGTTATCCACTTTCATTGTGGTTCTGCGGTCTGTTACTACTAAACTATACCTAGAAAAATATCGTTCTGAATCTGCATTTGAAATCGGCAGCCACAACGCTTTGTTGCGAAGTCACTGAACATTCTGTCTGTATTCAGCCCTAGCAGCACATTCTCAATTTTTAAACTTTCGATGCCATCACTCTCTTCCATCAAAACTTTCAATTTTTATTTTTCAATATCCCAAAATATTAGCGCGAATGCCGAAAATCGCGGACATCATTTAAAATCACGAATATTGCGCTAAAACACCGATTTCGCGAATTATCGCGACAATTCTGACCATATATTTGCAATCAGGGTAACCTGAAATGTGAACATCTGAAAGAAAAAATGCCATATCTAACATTCGCGAATTATCGCGAACTCCACAAACGCAGGGCTCTGGCCCATGATCAAAATCACCTTCACACAAATTTGTTCCATAGTGATCACACATGATGTTAATGTCCATGTGTCCAGCCGGCCAATGTCAATATCCTGTTTTTGTCCCTTATGTTATTCCTATCATTCTTTAACAATTTACTTTTCTCGCTTTTGTGTTATTTTTTTTAATCTTCTAGAAGGTTGTGTTGTGCATTTAGCACTCCTTCCCGGTGAGTTCCGATAGAATAAAACCTACCTAGATTGGGGATTGGGCATCAACAATTTATTTCCCTCAAAAAGGGAAAATAAGATTTCTTAATAACAGTTAATTAATATTACTTTTTTTAGTTGCATTCTTCTATGTTTGTTCTATCATAGGTAGTTTCTTTTAAAGGGATATTAAAGCTAGAACATTAAAATATAGCACACATCTTTATTGATTTATTGACATACCAGTTATATGCATTAATTATTTAATAGATTAAAAAACAGCAAATTATGTTTTGAAAATTATAGTACACTATGATAATAATAAAATATTTGGAGTATGATGAAAATGTATACTATATTTTTTGTATAAAAGTATATTTACTAAGTAAATTATATTTGAAGTCATCTCACATCTGGCTCCATGGTAAAAAGCCAGTCACAAGCCTATTATTGATTAAATCATATATTACTGAATATGTTGCTAACTTGCTAACATCAAATTTAATCTCTATTTAGTTTTCATCTTATTACTTTTTTTTGTTAGACAGTTAAAAAAGTCACACAAAATTACTCCACATATCTATGTATCCATAATAACGCTTGAGTTCCTGTTCACAGCGCCCCTCAAAGGGATCCCCAGTCGAGTACCCACGGGAGGATTCCGGTCTCCCACTCTCAATACCTCCCCCTTGGCTCGACCCCCGATACCCCGAAACCCGGCAGGTCGCAAAGACGGAGGAATCAAGTTGCTCGAGATCACAGAACAACCTCTCGGCTACGCTCAGGCTAAAAAACGAAAACGCATGCAAGGTATTTAAACAAATTAATCATTCGTTCTCAACCTTTTACAACTAACTGGCCGACAAAATTATTGGTTCTTCTTGAACTTGAGGGACAACACACATTTCTCCATTGAAGCTCTCATTTGGATAAAATCTAGATTATAGATTTTGTTTCACAAAAAAAAAATGTATTTGTAAATTTTTCCTGGCTTGTGTGGTGGTTTTTGTAATTGTGATTTGTGTAAATTAGTTACAGCAGTTTCTATTCTGATAATATTGTTTACATGTTTTGGTTCAATTTAATTTTACGCACGAATAGCTTAAACAATTAAGTAAATGTATATCACAAATACATAATTGAAGTGCATAGGTTTGGCGTGACTCTCCCACGAATAGAGACTTGTTTGACCCCAAAATGGTCCCAAGTATACTAAAACTTGAATTATTTAAAAAGATTGATTCTCAGCAAAAAATAAGTAATAGTAGTTGTCATACGCGTTTCTAAATTAAATAGATAGTTTCAACTTTGTGGACAAGCAGCAACGAGTCTACGAACCAGTGCTGGTATACAGACCACTGGTTGGGAAACACATATAAATTATCTTATCCTTAATACCCTTTGATTGGTCTAGCATTTCTGGACTTTTTTTTATGTATTGTTTTAGAATGGAAAGTAATTAAACTTCTAAGATTACAATCTTGATTTTAAAGGAAATTAA
This sequence comes from Timema shepardi, assembly GCA_902151425.1. Classification (NCBI taxonomy): domain Eukaryota; kingdom Metazoa; phylum Arthropoda; class Insecta; order Phasmatodea; family Timematidae; genus Timema; species Timema shepardi. Next base: position 41,128 of record CABFVX010002903.1, on the reverse strand, counting down.
ATCATAAAAATAATTGCTAAGCCTATGTTGAAATATTACACCTTGAAACCAAAATATGAAGCTGCTGATAAATATTGTATATAGAAGTTGTAAAGACAGGTCCAGTAATAACTACAGATATTATTACCGACCAACACTAAGTTAGTTGCTATTGCTAGTTAGCTCGACTCTTAGGAAAATATGGTGTTCGGTTATTGTACCCAACACTATTTCTAGCGCCAACCTTCCCCTTAGCTTTAACGGAAATATTAAAAGCAGTTTGAGACAACAGTTGGCAGCACTTTTCTAAAGAAGATTACTTTTTAAGAAACTCTTCTCACTTTAAGGTGAACCATATTTGTTTTTTGAGATATTTTATAATATTTAGAAAAAGGTTGGGGTATTAGGCGGTAGGCCTAAAAATTGATTTTCTTCAAAAGACGGCCATTTTTTCTTAGTCCAGTGGCAACAATGTAAGATATGAACTTTGTTCTTATTTTCATTGTAGAAGCCATATTGTTTTTGTTACTTTTATATGTTTCTATCCACCTTTTAAGAACTATAAATTAGATTAAATTTTAGTAGAGGTATAACGATTCATTAAAACCAATTACAGCTACTGACTACCGATTGTTTAAAATAATTGTTCATGCTACGATTATTTACACCGATTAATTCGATATTCAAGATTCAAAAATTAAATGAAGATTTGGAATCAAAGGTTTTGACTCAACACCATTAGGTTTATTTAAAAAATGGATGATATCCATGATTGATAGTTTAAATGTATTCTTAAAACCTTGCCTCAAAAACACCACTTTTCAAACAGCAAACTAAAATTTTCTGTTTTTGCTTTACTAATACTAATACTATTACTGGTGAGGTTCTACATGGAACTAGACTGCGCAGGTACGGGGGGGAAGGGACGAGCAGGAGGGATATGATGGGGGCAGATGAGAATGTTTCTCTCTCTCTCTCTCGGGTATGAGACATTCTCCGCTTCTACCCCAGACACAAACATCTACTACCTACCCTACATATCTTCAAATCATCGCCATCATCACCTGAAATGTTTTTGCTGGAGATGTCGTTTGACAAATCGTCCTCCAAGTTGATTATAATGCGTTCATCAATTCTTTGTTCTGTTTTCAATTATTCTTCTTACATTTTCTTTATGTGTGTGCATCACGCCAAGCATTCCCCTTTTACTAGAGATTTAAATTTTTTCTCCGTTAGGCTCATAACTGTGTTTACATTGAACGTAACATTCTTATTAGATATATAATCCTTTACCAGTGTCCATGTAAGTTTTATCGGGTTGAAGGAAATATTGTGTTATTTTAACTAATTCATTATGGAGCTGTCGATGGTGAGTCTAATTGAATATTGGGGAAGGGTACGTTGTCACTAACAAGTACACTGTCAGGTGGCAAGTTGGGGATCATTTTTCGTGGAATTGAAAGTTTTTAAAAATACAGTAAGAACCACTAGTTCGTAGATACTGTTCTGCCCTTGTATGACTATAACAGTTCCATGTTGAACCTCATCAGCAGTACTGAACTAATAAATTGCACTTTAAAAAAATATACAGGTTTTTTATTAAATTTAGTAGAGTCGGGTCGAATTCACTATTTTACGGATCTGATTCTTGGAATAACTATGAGAGCACAGTAGAAAATACACATATTAAAATGGTCTGGGGCCTGGTCGTTTTCTTCCCGTATTTTGTTGAAGCTTAACCTCCGACCTTTTTGTCTTTGGTTTGAATCCATTTATTGTCGGGAAAGACAGACACCAATCATTTATGTCCCTGATGATCTTAATATAGGAATATACCAATATTTATATTATGATGTTCCTTGGACAAAGAAAATAACTGGTGCAAAAATATACACATAGTTAACTTTAATTGGACTAGAGAACTAGGATAAATCATGGTTTAGATTAGGAGGGATAGCCAGCACAATTATCTTGGTGATACTGGAGTAGAGAGACTAGACTACTCTCTTGACCTGATGAAGCTGTCTGTGATAGTGAAAGCTTGACCTTAAGAATGTGTTTTTTAGTGTTATATCTAAACAATTTCTATTCCAGTATCACCAAGGTAAGTGTGTTGGCTATCCCTCCTAATTTAAAACATAGTTAACTTTGTGATAGCTTATAACAAGGCAACATAAATAAAACATATGAGAGTAAACACTAAATATTCCCACGGAAGATAACCTAGTAACGCAAATCAAAGCACAAGTAAAATGGCTGCAGACCTTAGCATTATTCTAGTGAAAAAAGTTTGCACTTTCATATACTTTTCTCTCTTAGTGTGGTCTTCCTAAATAACTTTTGACACAGTATTGTGTCCACCTGTTAGCGATCACAAAAACCGTTTGCCTTATGAGGTGTCATAAATGTAAAATAATGTTTTATATTATAGTACATTCGTAACTTTAGTTTACTTGGATGACAGCTCGTAAAGTTACAAGAAATAGTCCCTAATATATCCCTACGCCAATAGCTGACATCTCTCACTTTGGATGACTGTAATGAAAACATATGGTAGCTTAATGTATGAATGTGATGGTTAAACACAGTAATTTAGGCCAATAGTATTTATATATTTATTTGAGGTCGAGCACAAAGCTTATTTATCGTTTTATTCCTCTTAAAAAATTATTATTCACAACACTTTCACAAAACTTCTAATGAACATAGCTTCAAAATGGCGACTGATGAATTTAAACCATGTGACTGAACATGACAGATACAACACACACACACAAATTACAAGTATTTTCTCTTTTCCGAGTAACTACGATGCCGGTAATAAAAAGTATTAACGTATGCACTATATTCTACATCATAGATAACATTCCAAAAGAAGAATTAGTACTTTTAATTATGTTTAAAATGTTGTTTCAGATTGGGTAGAAAGACATTATTAAAATTAATGAAATAGTGTAATAAAACTTAAATTTACATTATTTTAGATGTAAAATATATCATGTAATTTAAAAACTTAACATTTATAACAAAACAGTGATCTTTTACAATTGTTGGCCACCCAAAACCTAAACATATGATTTTCGAACTGTCATCCAGGCAAAAACCTCTCCTAAACAGACTCTAACAATAGTCAAATTAAATTCTTCTGTTGTGTTCTTTTATATTTGGTCCACAACTAAGCTATCCAGGCTCACCATATGCCGGGGCTTTGTATAACTAATAAGGTGGAGTATTTGATGGACACGTGACATTTTTAGCTACTTAATAACTGTCAGGGCTCACATCACAGGTCATGTGGTCTGAATGTCAAGCTCATTTACTCCGCTATTGAAGGTATATTTTCTTAAATGGTACCATGTAAATATAAGTACATTTTCTCTAAACTCTATTTTATTCATCCCTACCACATTAGCCCAACAGTTACTAAGATACATTAAGAAAAATAGCCATTAGAAACAGAACCAAGCTGATTATTTGGTAGTTTGTGGTTCAGAATTATACAGGATTTAACTATACAAATCATTAAAACAAAATGCCAACTACAATTAATATGGCTCTCTTTCAAATAGCAAACAAGTAGCCGACAATATAAAATGTTTATTATAGACACCATCTAAAATAATAATTTGCTTAATAACTAAGAAATATTTGAAACAACATGGAAGCACCAGGGTGAAGTAAAGCTAAAAGAATAAGAACACATTAAATGTAATTAAATTAAACAAACAGATTAACGACTATTAAACACATTATAACTATTCAAATATTTAAAACGTCACAAAAATGTTAATTATTAACACAGTTCACCAGAGCAATCAATGTCTCGGTCACTCATGTGGTCCACTTAATTCCCCACTTGTCCCCACAAAGTATCTTGCTAAGTACTGTAATGCAAGGAGTATGGAATGCAGTAGACCTAAAAGGATAGTTAGGTTTGGTTTTTGTAGAAAACAAATATACTCCTTTCATGTAGATGTCAATTTTTTCAGGACAGAGACTAATGAAGGTGTATTTGTTGATTTAGAACTGGAGGAGTCGAAGAAAGCGTCGGAAGCAGCGGCTGCTCAACAACAGTTACTGCAACAGAACAACCCCTCGGCAGCTGGAGCGCAAAACACACCTGACTATGCCGTGGGGCTGACGGCCATGAACCCTCCGACCCCTGCGCCAGCCACGCCCTCGTACACGGCTTCAGCCACCACGATCATCACGTTACCTCGCGACACAAGTGAGTGCGGCTCATTGATATGTAACGCAGGAAGTCTCATCCTTTTATAAACAGCAAGGAATATTTAGTGTCGGCAAAACCCAAGAAAATTAGAACATTACTGGAATATTTGTGAATTTGAGTTGTTCAAAAGTATTTCTTTGTTAGAATGAAAACTAAACTGGGGAACCTAACATGCAAATTTGAATATTATATGTTATTTTTCTATTCCTTAAACATTGGGTGGCGTAACAACTGGCTACATTTACCCATAAAGTTCCAATCAAAAGGCAAGCATGAGGGAATTTTTTTTACTTAATCGAAGAAAGCTGTAAAATATCTTGATTGCTTTATTTTGAGGATTAAATTAGCCTAATAGTTATTCCCCCTCGTGCAAGGCTTGCATTTGCCTTAACAATGTAAAAAATACGTTAAAATTAGATTTTCTTTCAATATCCCCTTTTAAGTTAGTTTTACAGTAAAAATAGTTATAACCCTATCTAAACAGAATCAAATTTTCTATAAAAATGTTCCTAAGGATCAATAAATAACCTATATACCAACTTGATAAGTAAGTTGACATTTTCTTGCTTGTTTTTTTCAGTGGGCACCCCCACTGTCATTACTTCTGGGAGCCTTGAAACCATGGAGACGCCTGCGTCCGCTCAGTCAATACTTGTATCCAACACTTCGGTCACTACGACACCAAGCTATGTTCCTCTGGTGGTCTCTGCGATGCAGGTCAGTTCTCTCGCCTCACAATCGTGTTCATCTCAACAACATCTTACACCATAGATCAATGGTTTCCAAACTCTCTCCAGTCTTGTCCATAAACAGCTCTTTGTAAAAAATATAAACAAATACCTGTTATCTTGTAAAATGTAAACGTCACTACAAGTTTTAGTCAAGTCCCAGTGGTAAGCTGTACAAAACTTGAGGGAGGGGAAGAATGAAGGGCTCATGAAAATCACAACATCACGTCAAAATATCTAAAATAAGAAAAAGTGAGAAAAGGAGAATTGGCAAAGAGTCATAGGACATTTTATATTATTTGTTCTTTTTACATTGTCCTATCATTCATTCACTACCAATTTCCTTTTCCTCCCTTTTGGTTTTTGGTTTCCTCTTTTAGGAAGTCTTGTTGTTTGTTTCACACTCCTTCATGATGAGTTTCGATAGACTGAAACCTAGGTTGGGGGATATTTAGTTATAATGATGGAATTTACTCCAGAGGCAGCTATTACCGCTTTGTCCACTGGCAGCAGTGTAAAGTGTGTACTGTGTTCTTATTATAAAAGCCATATTATGTTCATCTCTTGTTTATATTCACCTTTCTTCCAAATACACGATGATTCACTCAGGACTGAACACCTATTCTTTTAATTAACTCATGATTGGAAAGTTACATTTGAATATTGTAAAACATACCTGGGCCCATGACAGGTAGAAATGTTTCATAGAAGATGCTGCAAGTCCCCACTGCCAACATCCACACACATACTCACCTGACGCTCCATATTGACAAATGTGCGAAGTAGCAAAGAGACGTTGATGGCAGCAATTTAATGTCTGATGTTGTAATTCAGTTCCTCAATTAACCTTGGCTTGTTGGCATAAACTGTGCCTTTTAAAAGTCCCCAGAGAAAGAAATCTAGGGGGCTACTGATCTTTGAAGATAATCCTGTTCTGGAAAATGGTGCAAATTTCTGCCATGCTGCCATATTGGAGGTGTGTCAAGTTGTACCGTCCTGTTGGAAGTAGCCATCTGCAAGTTTCTGATCATCCAGCTGGCTCACAAACTCAGTAAAGAATTCCAACTATAGGTCGGTATTCAACATGCCTTCAAAAAGATTGGCCCAATGATAAGGCAACAGTACACCGCACACCAGACACCAATTTTTGTCGGATTCAACGTATCTTCATGGAGAGGTGTTGGGATCATCACAGGGCCACACCTGTGTATTTTGCAAGTTTACATAGCCAGATGAGTGGAATCATGCTTCATCAGTAAGCCATGTGATGTATCCAACAAGGTGGGGCTTTCAGCGGACCATTGACATTACTCCAGTAGGTTTGTAAGATCATACGCAGCCCTGATGTTTGCCTGTTTGGCTGCTCTTTGACAGGTCTTGCTATAACCTCTGAATAGAGTTTCGTGGGGATGCCAATAATCGCTGCTTCACATCTTGCATTGTGTCCTCTGTCATCTTGGGCCGTCCACCCTTATGTGGACCCACCAATCTTCTCCTTCTCTCCAGCTTCTTTGCCAAGTTCAAGATGGTGGCGCTGTGAAGTAACAGGTCACCGGTACTGATGCACATGGGGTCACACACTCTTCACTTGAGTACACCAGCTTTCTCCCACTGACTGTCACACGGTCTTATGAGCTCCCCCACTAATGTCTAGACAGATATTGCGTCAATGTGGCGCCCAACTGGCGAGGAAACGTGTTTTTCCAAGTCGACTGCTTCGTCGTGAAATAAAGAACCATTCTGTTAGTGTTTCACGCTCATCTTATATTCCACATAGTAAGAGTTCATTCCCGAGTGAATTATACTGATGGCAAAAAGTTCAAATGTGTTTGAGGAAAAATAGTATTAATAATTATTATCCTAATTAAGTTGTTAAAGAAATGAGACTTTGATTAAATTTTTTTTTGTTTTTTGTGTGATAATTAAACCCACACTCATTTGAGTGTCCACTTTTCCACTTCAAGGCGAAGTCTAATTGAACAATATGAGATATTTCTGAAGCTGAGTTGAAGTTTGAATATTTAAAAAAAAAGTTTTATGTTGTTTTATGTTGGGTATATTAAATATACCGGTAGTTAACAAAATGCTATATTCCTAACCCAATTAATATATTTAGTCTTAAATGATAAATTAAGTTAAAAGTTATCATCACAATATGTAATATAATTATTTCAGATTGGTTTACATTTACACTGTTTGATGAAAATAACTGCAGAAAATTAAATATACCTAAATATGTGCTATAACTTTAAATTTATCGTTTGGTGAAGTTTCTTAGTTGTCAAATCTGGAAATTTACTCTTGAATCAAAGTTGACGCCAACAAATATTCGAAGCGAAGTTGAAGTTTTTCAAATTGTTTAGAAATCTTGAATATTCTTCAGGAATTAAAAAAATACACCACTATTTTTATTTTCCCTAAAAGTAAGGACCTAATGTAACCATGAGTAAGAAAATTATTTTAATTTTAGACCCCCACCACGCCGCAACCAGCCACGCCGTCACAAGTGTCTGCCATCCAAAGCTCTACCGTGCAACAAACTGTTTCTCCATCGACCACTGTACTGGTCACGCCTCCCTCACAGTTGCCAACCAAACAGGTTATCCAGATCAGGCCGGCCCAACCAGTCACCCAAATACGATTGCAACCAGTCACCGCAGCTACCAGCAACAACACTCAACGTCGGGGTCTCTCTCTTACGGTAACAACGCCTTTTCTCATATATTTGCTTGTTAGAAGATTGCCTTTTGGGGCTTATTATTATCTTAAAATATTATGAACTTGAAATAATATAAGCCATATAATTATATGTTTTGTGGGATATTTTTACTGTACAAGGGAAAAACTGTTTAGTAGTAAAGTGCCAGAAAAATTAATCAAGGCCAACAATATACATATTTTAAAAGTAAGTTTGAAGTTTTCCTTCTTTTTTCTTCCCCCAAATGGAAAACACTTGGTAAAAATTAAATAAATGCATTTATGAGATACATCATAGCTATGTATATATGTGGGTTGGACAGAAACAATATATACATTTTCATTCTACAGTCTTTTATGATTCTCTTTTTGAATTCTTTAGCACAGTTATTTATCACAAGAAGAAGACACACCACAGGAGAAAAAAGGGCAACTACGTTTGATATGTTTGAGAATTTCTAATATGTTTTAAGAGTTGTCAGAGGGCAGCTTTCCAGATTTAACATACTGGATTGTGTGGTGAAAACCAATATTATGAGGTACAAGATTGGATAAGATTAGAAACGGGAGGATGAGATGGATGGTTTTGAAGGAACCAGTGCAGGACAGCATAAAGAAGTCATGACTAGGTTGGTACCGCCATGTGAGGAGAGTTGAGGAGAAGATACCAAAGAAAATGTTGGATAATGAAGTGTGAGGACGGGAAAGGAGATAAGAGGCTTATGTTCCAAACAAACCTGGTTAGTTCCACCTTGGTGAGATATCTGGGGGTGACCCTGGAGAATTCGAACTTTAGATTGTCCACCAAGAGGGCCAGGACATCCCTGTTGCGTCCAGCTAGCCTTTTAAACCACGCCCACAAACTTGTATTATGTCACTATTGCTTTATGCTGCACCTGTCTGGTCATACTTCCCCGCACCCCCCTGTTCCTTTGTGATGCTGACATTGCCGACCTCCCACGAGTTGGCAGTAAGGTTATTCTCACGGGAGGCCACCAACTCGTCAACGCACATAGTGAGTCACACACAGATTACTTAGTACTGTCTATTAGTTGAGGTGCTTTGTTGAGATCATGTAGGGGAGTGCTTGGGGACATGTGTGAGCAATCACCACGATAGTCGGGTGTGGTGTAATGGCCGTCCAATGGCGTGTCGGTAGCTGCTGCCTTTATTGTAGTTTAGCGTGGGTTTGCCCCTATTATTACCACAGTATTAGAGGGATGCTTTGTAATTATGTTTCTATTTTTCACCCTCATGTTCAATCTTATAACAACACATGAGTGAATTATCTTTTCATGTCCAACTATTCTTTTATCCTTATTTCTCCCTCGCTTAGATGAAGGGTACATTAAATATTAACTTATATTTACAGAGTGAAGGGTCGCTATGGGCTATGAGGCGGGTTTGGTATATTCTCCGCTTCTCCCCTCGTGCCCTAAGAGGGCACTAACATACTCTCATTGCCTCTCTTAATATCCATAATTAAAGGGTCCATCTAGAGAGCCTTGTGGGGCTGATGTGGAGGGGAAGATTCTGTCTGGATCAGTTTAGTAAAATGCCCGCATCTTCCTCTAGCCTTCCACTATTCTTCCATCTTATATTGCTTCCATTCTCACTTTCTCTTATCTGCTCCTCCCATCTGTTTCTTGGCCTCCCTTGCCTGGTTTTTCCTCCGTACTTTGCAAGATTCAGAGCCTTTTAATCTTGGGTTTTATCAATTATCATGATTTTAGATTCTTAAACTGCAACAACTTTTAAAATAACACCAAGCAATCCATCAGTGGACAACCAAATATGGACTATCTTTGTTTGTGAACCTGAGATAGTTTCTGTTTTAAACTACATCCATCACTACCGGGTATTAGCAGACTGTCATCTAGCAATACTCTAAGATTCATCTATTCTCAAACTTTTCAATCTTAGTTGCCATTTGTTGGTTCTTATAAGTAAGAAATACTTCCAAAAATACAAAATTATCAAAGCTATGTGTTAATGTTCCCTATATTATATTACAGTTTTCCTCTTATTACTTCACATATGCAAATACGGGCTAACTTCCTCTAAACTCAACCTTCCCGATCCCTAACACGTTAGCGCAGTTAGTACAAGACCGTTAGTAAGACGCGGAACTAAAACAAACTTGTGAAAACTAGCCAAGTTGGGGAGAGATGTGTGCCAAGGAAAAGTCACTAGAACTTCCATATCTATGTTATGATCTGTAAAATATAAAGTATAACAGTGTAACCAAGTGCAAACTAATAGTTCTATCACTGATTTATTATAGTTTCCAAAGAGTAGAGACATATTTATCTTCGATGAGTCATATTTTGCTATTAAACTGTTTCCCCTCACATGATATGGATGCTGATAATGTGTTACTGTTAAAATGGCGGTAATTCCTGGTTAAACCTGCCTTGTATAAGATCTTACAGATACATTTGCTTTATAGCCAAACCAAGTGAAAGAATGGGTAAATAATTCAAAATGGTTTAGTGATAATTGAGTTTCTTTATTAAAACTATAGTTGGATTGAATCCGAATTTCCACTTTATTTTCAAATCTCGATTTTGAATCTGAATCAAAACTATGAACACAAGATGAAATATAAATATAATAGAATAATATAAAATACAAATAGTACCTGAAGTTTCTTTTTATAAGCCATTCATTATAATAATCATACATTCAATTAAATGTTAGTTAGATTACTGTTCTAGGGCCTTGTTTTCTATAACTATGATAGTTATGAACCCCCAATGGTGGTAACTTATTATAGCCCTAAAATAAATTTTACTTGAAAAATTGAAAAAAAGAAATTAAGGATCTTAATCTTTAATCTGAAATGTTCTCGAATTTTGAATATCCTTAATGATTTGAGGGTCCAATCCCTTCAAATAAGTTTTCCATGTTTTAAAAACTAATTTAAGCTATTATTACCCCACATTACTACATCTGATATTTTTTTCTTAGAGAGAACAAATGTTGGAAGCTCAAGAAATGTTCCGGACGGCAAACAAGGTCACCCGACCAGAAAAGGCCCTCATACTTGGGTTCATGGCTGGCGCCAGGGGTAAGCTACTTATCGCTTGTTGCTAAAACTGTAAGGTTTACCAACAGCTGCCGGCAGCTTTGGGGCGAGGGCAATGTCGCATATATCACCCCAGCTGACTTGTTGCAACATTGGGATTTGGTTTGTTAGGTTCCCCTCAGGGGGGTGCAAATAGGATTATTTATCAAATCAAATATCAACATTTCGAACGCATACTTAATAGTACAATCGAATACTATATTTTCCTTATAATTTTGATAGAAATAATTTAAAATAGTAGATTCCTAATGAAATTGTGATTTCATATTTAAGAATGCAAAATGCAAAAAAAACTTAAAAACATTGTTATTTGAGCTGGTATTAATAAAAAAAGACTGAATTTAAAACAAAATTTCAGGAAATTGAAAGGATCTGTTAAGTTTTTTAGACAACAAGTTTCACCTAAATCAATTGTTTTTAAAACCTTGCAATTGCAAGTGTCCAAACAAAGCAAGTTTGACTCTAGACTTTGATATTTAATGCGTTGACCAAACTAAATATAAAACTTGCATACATGAATTTATGCCACGACGTTGTAAATGTTGTGTTTCAGATAACCCGTGTCCTCACCTGGGTAACATCGTAACCATCAAACTGAGCGAGAACCCGGAGGATGTGCTCCAGACAGATCATTCCTCCCTCCTCATGTTGGTGGAAACACATTTCCAGATGAACTACAATACAGGAGAATGGAAACGTATCAAGAAGGTACGCAACCTGGAAGATATAACGACATCCACGCCCATCACCACCCTTACTGCTGCGCCCGCCGCCACTGCCACGTAGAGTCCCCAACATGGGCTCAACGGTAAGACATTCTGTGCGCCGTTCGGTTTTATGGCAATTCTGTTGAAAGTATGGATATTGAGGTTAGAGGAACTGAAGTGGGACAAGAGAGTGCATGAACAGTTTAAAATGAAATCTGGAGATATACTGGATAGATAATAGACACGGGCTTGTGGGCCCAAATGGCACGTGAGAAATAGTTGAGTTAATTCTTCCATTACAAATGCCAGCCTTCCTATAAAACGCTACTGCATTAAACTATAATAAACATTCTCTGATCAGATCCCAGTGGTTGACTAATATAATAAAATATATCTTTAATCTTGGGTATTCAAATATGTGAATTGTTTTGAACAAGTTTTACAATAACAAAGTTCTGTATTCATTTAACAATTCTAATCAACTCCTTAGAGGCTACAAGTAATTCATTATTGTTTTCTTACAATGTAACATTACTTTAATTTTGCAAGCTAAAAGTCGTTTTTATATGAAAAATTCAAAATTGACTGTAAAATGACAAAGTAGTAAATTATATATTTCTCTCTCGTTGTTTGTCTTCATCAACTCTTTATTTCTTCCTAATTCCTAGATAATTAACATTTACATTTAAAGTATGGATGTGCGCAACTCAAAAACTCGTAATCGAGACGAGAAAAAAAATCTCAATTTAATCTTGACAGCTTAAAATGATAAAAAAATTTTTTGATAAGTTTGAGAAAAATTAAAAAGGAAAGATTTGACCTAAAAAATGTACAAATCAACCTGAGAATGTATTTTGGTAATAATATTTGATAATACAATACAGACTCAAAAATAATCCGCACTTTACACCCATAAACAGCCTCTCTGAAACCATAATGTGTCGTGTAATTGCAATCTTTGATAATACGTAACAAATTTATCACCTTAGAAAACTGCTTGTTACAAAGTTATATCAATATATTATATTGAAATAATTTATAATCTTTTTAACACTCATCTTCAAAAAGGTTATTAAAAATAGATGGACCTTATGTTCTAACTGTAAAATTGTAACTTTGAGCCAAAATAGCTGATACATTAAAATGTTCAAACCTATATTTATTTCTCTTTTCCCCACATGTTTTAGATACTTTTTATTGAAGCCCATTGATCACTATTGTTACTTTGCTGTGTCAGGAATTTAGTGTATTTATTTATGGTTTGAATTAGGAGGGATAGCCAGCACACCAGCACACAGTAGAAATTGTTTAGATATAACACTAAAAAACACATAAACACATTTTTAAGGACAATTTCTACTCCAGTATCACCAAGGTAAGTGTTCTGGCTATCCCTCTTAATTTAAACCATGATTTAGCCTAGTGCTCTATACCACATAACCTCAGTGTATTTATTTAGTATGTCTGACATTTTACTTTATTTTCTTGAGTGCTTTGGTTTGTTATATCCACCAGCTTCCTAAACCTGTCTTGTCAAGCTGGTTGGCCAGTCTATCAACCCTCACACTCCCAGCCAACTGGCCAGACCCTGTTCCAAGCTGGTTGGCCAGTCTATCAACCCTCACACTCCCAGCCATCTGGCCAGACCCTGTTCCAAGCTGGTTGGCCAGTCTATCAACCCTCACACTCCCAGCCATCTGGCCAGACCCTGTTCCAAGCTGGTTGGCCAGTCTATCAACCCTCACACTCCCAGCCATCTGGCCAGACCCTGTTCCAAGCTGGTTGGCCAGTCTATCAACCCTCACACTCCCAGCCATCTGGCCAGACCCTGTTCCAAGCTGGTTGGCCAGTCTATCAACCCTCACACTCCCAGCCATCTGGCCAGACCCTGTTCCAAGCTGGTTGGCCAGTCTATCAACCCTCACACTCCCAGCCATCTGGCCAGACCCTGTTCCAAGCTGGTTGGCCAGTCTATCAACCCTCACACTCCCAGCCATCTGGCCAGACCCTGTTCCAAGCTGGTTGGCCAGTCTATCAACCCTCACACTCCCAGCCATCTGGCCAGACCCTGTTCCAAGCTGGTTGGCCAGTCTATCAACCCTCACACTCCCAGCCATCTGGCCAGACCCTGTTCCAAGCTGGTTGGCCAGTCTATCAACCCTCACACTCCCAGCCATCTGGCCAGACCCTGTTCCAAGCTGGTTGGCCAGTCTATCAACCCTCACACTCCCAGCCAACTGGCCAGACCCTGTTCCAAGCTGGTTGGCCAGTCTATCAACCCTCACACTCCCAGCCATCTGGCCAGACCCTGTTCCAAGCTGGTTGGCCAGTCTATCAACCCTCACACTCCCAGCCAACTGGCCAGACCCTGTTCCAAGATTGTTGTGTTTGATTCTGACCAGTCTCTTATCTGCACCTGACCTGGTTTCCACTAGGGTTGAACCCAACCTCCACCAGGTTACTCAGAAACTGGGGTACACCACTCGGCGGTGAGATCAGGATTAAGCGGCACCTCCTAGTTAGGTTCCATGTCTTGCGCATCATTACCCCATTAGTACCCCATGAAAGCCATGTTGTGTGCGGATGACTTGCTGGTATGGGGGGAGAAGGAACAGGAACAGCTACAAGAATGGAATGAAGACATGAAGGAGTGTGTAGTGAAATTTATCCTGGTGACGTGTGAAGTACTAATGGTAGTTACAAGGAAGAGGATAGGGCTAGTAAAGCTATAAAGTTGGTTGGAGCAGAGCTGAGAAAGTACAGAAGTAAAATACCTTGGAAGCGGGATTGAGGAGAAAGGTAGAAGTAAAGAGGATAACAGTGGGATGAGTTGTTGTATAGTTGCTATGGAGAAGAGAAGTGTCCTTGAAGTGTAAGGAAGTGTTGTACAAAGTGTACTCTGTATCTATTGTAATATATGCAGCAGAAACTTGAACATTGAATGTAAGAGAGACTGGGAAAGTGGAGGACATGGGAATGAAGTTTGTGAGGAGCCCGTTAGTTGTCACGAGAAGAAACAAGATTAGGAGTAAGGTTATCTGGGGAAGAATTGGGGTACAGGGAGTACATGAGATGGTAGAGGAAGCAAGAAAGTATATCTTGGCTTTGATTAAGACATAGTTACAATTTTACATCCATTACTGTTTCCAATTTGTGGCCTGGGTCAGTTTTTTTATTCAAGGCACATTTTCTATCACCAGCTTGCTTGGCCTGTCATAGATTCATATGACTTACAATCTATTTTAATACTAGGACAGGCACAACATCCAGTCCCCGGTCATTAATTCATCACTGTTAAGGATACACCCACATTTCACCAATGATAAATATTTCGGCCATGCCAGGAATAGAACCCTTGATCCTTAGAAGAGTAGACAGACACACTACTGCTGAATACATAGTTACATACAAATTTTAAAATCTTATTATGATATACAAAAACTATGAGAATTAGGTAAGTTAGAGGGAAATAAGGAGTATTTGTTTACTTTAAAGAAGATTCATTTCCTATCAGAGAGCTCAATTTATAGGGTGTAGCCTACAATCTGGGGCATCTTATTTTTGAGCCAAGACTGTAAATATTAAGTCAAATGCAAGCATTTGGGGGGAAGTTGGCATTGATTAATTCTAAATCTATTTTGTCAAACAACGAAATCATAAAGAGTAACTGCATTTCTAAAAAAGGTTTTGGACATAAACATGGTTTTTCAATGCTGTATCAAATTTTGACATTATAAACTGTTAGTAAACTTTAAAATTAAATATTAAATGGTAAATATCACAACTCCCGCTATTTTACTACTTGTATTTAATATTCCTATGAGATACATTTAAAGTATTTGAATGAACCATAAGATAATCTAAAGCAAGCTACAGCCAAAATATCAAGAGGAACTTTAGCATTCCAAGAACCAGTATAGTGGGCCTATATTTACTTTAATAATCATAATTTTCAAGTTTGTGCTTCAAAGGAAGTTGTCTCGTCTCGATATTATCTCATATTGAAAAGTGGCTCTCTCACATCCATAATTTAAAGCATTCACTGTGGAAAATAGAAACTATTTATCTTAAAATTAAGTTTTTTTATATTTAATTTCTCAGATGATAACTTTTCTAGCCATGGACTTTATTTATTGATTAAGATTATATAAACAATAATTCAAAGATCACTTTGTGATGGTGTTAATGTGTTTACTTGGAAGGAATCAGCAAATACACTTAATATTCAAGTTTGAGTTCAAACTATAGATTGATACTCTACTATTAGTTAAAACGTTTCCGAGTTCATTTTTTATTAAGTTCTATTAATTGTAATTACAACTTAACCAAGGTTTTTGTGTCAAACAATGTTTACTTGCTATAAAACTCATCCAACTACAATGTAGCCAGTCAGAATCATAGGCTGGGCCATTCCCAAAATTTAAAACATTTTGATTATAAATGACCCACTCAAACATGAATCTTTTAAAAAAAAAATTTAACTACTTTTTAAAAGCTAATCTTGAAAAATGCTAATAGTTTTCAAAGGAAAACAGTGAAGATAAATTTGTAACTTATGTTAATGAATGTTTACAATGTTGGTTGTTTTGGCTTTGTGCAAAAGTCTCCATTTCATTTGCTAGTGGGAAATTTTCAAAACTTAGGAGTTGTTTTTAACCCTTCTTCCCCCACCACTCCTCCTCCCAGTCTTGACTTCCTCCCCTTTATTTATGCTTGAAGCCATTTTATTCATCTTACATATTTTTATAAACTCTTTATTCATGATAACATTTTTGATAAATGTAAACTTTTCTATTATAAGTTTTTATTTTTCGACCACTTATTGAAAATGTATATTGTTAATTACTAATGTAACAGAAACAGTAAACTAATAGACTACTAATCAGATTAATATGAACTTGTTTTTATAATTATAAATTATTCATTTCATAATTTAAAATATGTCTTAGTATATGCATTTATTTAAGAACTACCATATTAAATTGCATTTTAACCTTATTTGGTCACCTGAATTTTCTTTCCTTAAAATAGGTCAGAATTTACATCACTGAATACAAATAGTTAAATATAATATTTTAGGCATGTTTTTAATGTATTTATTTAATAACATTATGAATTGTGATAGTACTGGTATTGATATGATGCACACTAATGACAATAATTAGGACAGGAGGTAAGATAGAGGAAAGTAAAATAGTGTGTGTTATCAGAAAGCTACATTCTTAGCTGCACTAGAGGTAACAAATACATCAAGGCACAATTTGGTTTTTGTGAACAATAGAGATGGCTTGAATCCACCTTTTTACAAATCCAAATCTTGGAAATAATAATGACATAGAAGAAAATATATATATATAATGATGCATTAACAAGACACATTTATTTTTGATTAAAAGCAAAACTAGTTTTGTTCATTAATTAGCTGGGATTTTTAATAGGCACAAGAAATTAAAATAAATAAGAAACTAAAATATTCTGTGGCTTCTACTTGAAGGGAGGTATAGTGAAAATAAGTGTAATAATAGATTCCTTGAGCTATTTTGTAAATGTGTTTGGAAGAAGGTAGAGGAAAGGTGGATAGTAAACATAGAAAAGGAACAAACACAATATGGCTGTTACAATGACAAGAACAACACCGCTCACACTTTACGTTGATGCCATTGGGTAAAGAGGCAATGGTTACTTCTTGAACTTTTTTTTTATTGTAACAGCCATATGGTGTCTGTTCCTTTTATATACTTTTTTATCCAACTTTCCTCTACCTTCTTCCAAATACATAATATATAAAATAGCTCAAAAAGGGAAAAGAGGTTTTCATTAAAGAGAAAACTAGCACTGAATTATTCATATTCTTAAGGTCCTATTTTTATCTTTTCTTCTTTTCCATGGAGGGAATCTCACAATCTTTCTTATTTTTTAAAATTATAGAATAAAATACCAAATAATAATAATAATAATAAACAAAATAATTTTAAAATAATTTTATAATAATGTTTTAAATGTAAATATTAGTTAAGCACCCCTGACATATATCTAGTAATTTTTGCACACCCTTCATTCACTCTTCAATTCCTGGAGATTTCTCTTTCATATGCGCAATGGGGTTGACCTTGAAACAGTCAGCACCCACTACTACTATCAGTTGTTTCTGAACCTCCGCCATGTCCACACCAACCACCTCCTAGCAATAGTACAAAGAGCAGAGCTTTCCGCTGAGATTATTAACAGGATCACACTAAAGAGGAGTCAAACAACTGTCCCAAATGCCAATCATTGGCTTAACTAATTATGCCGTGATCACTGGATAAAGATGCAAAAGGTGAGGCTATTTTAAGGAAAAAGGTGGGGTTAATTTTTCTCAAAAAGCAATGTTATATGTTGAAACCGATGTTATTATTTACATAAATACAAGTCAAATTAGTATTTATAAAAAAAAAACTAGGATATAACTGTCTAAATTTTTTGTTCATATTGTTTATTGAACTATTTATTTACATATTCGGAGAGAAATCAAATATAAACACGCACAAAACTTTACACACTTATTAATATCAAACTTGATATCTAAATATCATTTACCTTCCAGTTTTACAACTAGCAATATCAGAATAATGGATTATCATCAATTTATGTGTAACCAAACAATAATAACATCGAAACATGTTGTCATAAAAGACTAAACAACTCTCATATAAGGATAAGGGAATAAAAATTAATAAAGAACATATAGTTTTGCCAAACATGACCACTTATAGCAAGGGTCATTAAACCTTTTAGTGCCATGAGTCGATCTGATCGCCTCAGCCTACTACCGTTAAAAGTTCCAGAGCCGATAAGGTTGGCTTTCTAGAGTTGCGCTGGTTCTTGCTTTATCTGATAGATAGTGTAGTAGTATTATATATCACTGGAAAGAGAACATTTCCCTCTGTTATTTTATGTAAAGTTTGCAACAAAAATCAACCGTAAATAGTTGTTATTGAAACTGGGAGTTTAGTACATTTACAATGGCGGACTCAATGTGCTAAGTGCAACCAACGCCGGTTTACATAAGAGCTGCATGAACAACGTAAGTGGGGCTCACATTCATACTGATGTCAGTTTTCAAATGTACAGGTTACAGTGTTCTGAGCTTAGAAAAATATACTATATAGATTTTCATATTATGTCATGTGAATGAAAAGATCTCTTTACCAATAAAAGTAAATAGGCATAATGACTATAAATTTATATAATATTTTTTTAAATTATTATATTATTCATTATTAAAGATTTTTTGAAAAACGCATTCATTATGTATGGGCTTGGATATTAAATCGTGAGGTAAGCAATATAATTAAATTTTGCTGTAAGGTAAACAATAACAGTCCAAAAATATATAATTTAGGATATCAAATAAAAATTCCTGTAACTTCTATTCATAATCATATACATTCAAAACTTTATTTTCTTGTATAAAACTAAAAGCACTATAACCAAATAATAGTAAAATGTATATATAATATTTTTTTTAAATATGTTAGTAAGCCTTAGTTTTGAAAAAAAATTTAAATCAAATTTAAAATTTAAGAATTAAATCATTTTAATTAAATTGTATTAATTTACTATTGTTTTAAGGAACAGTATATGTGGATTAGATGTTAGAACAATCAAATTAATCGCTTTATAAATAACGGTCTGGAGAACTTTCTTGCAAAGCCTTACAAAATTTAGGAAATAGCTGTGGCATTCTTTGCACACAAAACCTAAAAGGCACACTTCGCGGGCAAATTCTGGAATAGGCGTGGCACTTAAAGGATTAAGGTCCTTGTTTGGACCTAGCATGAAATCTTTTAAAAGCTGAAAACAAAGAATAGATCTATCGAAATCAAAATTTAAGTATTAAAATGTGTAAAAGTAGAAAGTGATTTTTAATGTTAACCTAAAATAAACTACGTAAATCCATGAAAATACTTTTAGATCCTGTGATCCCTTTTATACCTTTAAAAATCAGCAAAAACAGATACCAACTATACAAGCAGAAGCCCTGGCCTAGTGCTATCGCAAGTGTTACCTTGTTGATAAGTATATTGAATTGGCCCAAACTACAAAGAAATTGTGTTTATTTTCATTTTTTTAAACTTAAATGATATTCTGTTGGTGAGAAAGTAAAATATTCTGGTATGGACCCTCAAATCCTCAAGATTATTTGAGGATTCAAGATTATCTCAGATTTAAAACTGAAATCCCTTAAAAAATTATTTTATGCTTACTGGTGGTTCAGAACCATTTATAATTATATGATGAACTCAACAACCAGGCCCCAGACCAGTAATGTAACACTTAACTAAATGTATGAATGGACTATAAGAAGCCATTTATATTTTTTAATTATATTCAAATTTCCTCTCAGTAATAATTTTTTTCAAGATTCAGATTCAAAGTTAAATTGGAGATTCGAAATTGTAAAATATTGGATTCGGCCCACTTCTAAAAAATATCATACTACATATTGATCTTGGAAAAATTGAGGACAAATCTATGAAATATTTAGATTTAGGGGACATCATGGTTGCATATATATTAAAAATAAATTTAGCTAACAATTTAACAGATTTTGATTTGTTTTCTATCGTTTTTTATGTAAATTTTGCTGTGTCATAAATTCGAACTAATTACTACAATGATAAATCACTAGTTGTGTCCTATTATAAATATACAAAAGTTTAAATTTGAAACCAACTAAAACTTTATATTATATTTTGGGCTGCCCTAAACAGATGTAGTGTACTGGGCCCCCCAGATTCCTGCCACGCACCCTCCCCCCCTCTCGCCCCTTCCCCTTCTTACCTCCCAAAAAAAGTTAAAAACTATTTTGTTTAATGTTATTACAATAGTTTACAGCTACATACCAATTTTAAGCCATAAAAGGGATCAGGAAATGACCTAAAGAGTAAATAGATGTAATCCTAATGCTAAGACCCGTGTTTTTACACATATAATAAGGGTTGATTTCTCCACAACCCCTTAGCCGATATTCTCCCCCAATTATGATCTGTATAATGTTACAAAGAACAATTGTGTCAAGTTTGAAGTGAATCCGTCAATGTGTTAAGTTATCGTGAGACAGACAAATGTAAATCTGTAGAGTTAAAACAGAATTTGCCTCACTCTTTCAATAAATCACACCACATGGTTATTACATTATGACAATATTTGCTCTATTCCCTATACAAGCACACAAGCTCAACTTTCACACCCCATCTTGTATTTCCCCTCTGTCCTCTTGAATCACGGGACTCTCACACTCCTGGGGGAGGCCCTGATTATACTTGAGAATTAAATGAGAGTATTTTACAAAAAATAGTGCAATAAATTAATCAAAACTAGGATTGAAACTTTTGTAAAAAATATGTCTACCTAAATGTGTTTGTAAAAGCAATGATATTAAGTTATAGGACAATCATTTATGTTGTTAACAATAACTTTGTGCTTGTATTCATTTAGCGGTTGTAAGAAACTAAACATCGTTGTTTGACGTGTTTCTGTTGCGGTATACTTGTACTGCCAAATTCATTTTACATCATTATATTTTTGTGATGAATACGTGTAACTGTTGGTCTCATACACTAACATAGTTGGATGCACTGATAGTTTGGTATATATTGGCTAATAGAGGGAGTTTAATTCTCACCAGGTGCATTATTTTATCCATACAGAACAGTTTTGAAGGGAATGCGTGTGAGGTTATTTCAAAATAACCCTCCTAACCCTATTTCCTTAGGTTAGGTGGATAAAGTTGCTGGTAATCTAAACTTAAATCTGATAGTAAAAATTGTTTTTACATCCCCATAGAACCCCTTTATTTATTTAATAATGAAAGTTATAGATTAATCATTTGTCATATTATTTAATTGTATCCGCTGTTGGTTTTTGGAAACGTATTATTCACATTCCACTCAAGTAGAATATTACAGTATAAATTGTAGAATACTAACCAAAAATATATTTTGAATCTTTACTGTGAAAATATGAAATTACAAGCTTATATTTGTACCTGCAGGTTGCATTAAGAGTGTGTATATAACATGGTCTATTGATTCATAAAATTAAAATGTTAACAAAATTATCAACAGAGGTCATTTTTTGTGTTTATTATTGTGTTACAAATTTATTTAAAGAATAAAATACTATAAAAATTGAATTTCGTCATAGTTTATTTAACAAAAAAAAAATCAGAATAATGATGTATTTAATTATTTCCATTGCTTTGTTTGTAACTAAAATTATATGTAATGTGTCGATTGACCAATTTGTAGAGAAATGAGGATTTTGAGGATGTGATATCACTATCATAGAAATGAAACAGAGAGCTTAAAGGCCCTGTGTGGAAACATAATTAATTGTTTGTGTATTTCTTATAAGTTGGACACTTGCCTGTGCCCTAGCATAGATATGAGTAATTAAAACATTTACTATGGTATTGCTCTTTGTATGAGACCACTATCAAGGTTATCCTATTTTCTCTCAACAAATGACAGTTGTTTTTATAGTTGGATCGAATACACTAGTTTACAAATCCGAATCTCAAATTTAGCTTAGAATCCCGAATCTCTTATTAGAATCAAAGAAACAAATTTATTAACAAAAGAGAAAATATAAATATAATAATATAATATAAAATACAAATAATAACTAAATGTTAACATTCTTTCTAATAATACATTTACTATAACATTCATACATCCAGTTAAGTGTTAAAATACTGGTCTGGGGCCTTGTTGTTTAGTTCATCCTATAATTATAACTGGTTCTGAATCACCAATAAGCAGTATTAGAGCCCCAAAATAAATTCCATTTGAAAAAATTGAAGCAAACATTTGCTTAAGGATGTGAGTTTTGAATACAAAATTTTCTCAAATCCTTGAATCTCGAATATCCTCAAGGATTTGAAGGATTTGAGGACCCATTCCTAGCTATTTTGAAAACTAAAATAAAGCTAATACATTCATCTTCCTACATTATTTATTTATTGGTGCTATAAAAGAGTTTGTAAGCTCCTCACTAAGATCAAATTTGCACATAAATGATTTGGAGTCTTTTAAACAAAATCTTAACAAATATTTTTTGTACTATTATATTGACATGAATATCTAATGGTCTCTTATTTGATGATGATAAATAAACTAGTATTATGTTCTTCCATTTAACATTTGTATATGGAAACATAATTGCAAGCTTTTGCCTTAATTCCTTGACATATAGGGTGTGCCAAATGTAGCGTTGTGTACTTGAAAGAGAGACGTGTAGATTATTTACGCATGTTTCAAGCCTTCAGTCTCTGGGACATCCAGCTAAGGACCAAATCAAACAGATCTCATTGGTGAAAGTAAGATTAGTGTGTATTAATTAGAAATGTGCCATTGTCTTTGTTTAGTGGCAGTCAGAACTTGAAACTTTCACAGTATACAGGGGTGTCCAAACCATAGGTTGTTTGTCCTCGAGTTCCACCAACACGTCTTCAGTTTATACATACTTGAAAATATACTGAAGTTTTGGAGCCAATCACCCTGATTTTTATAGGAAGCCCACTTTAGACCACCAAATCTGACACCTTAGCTCAGCCAATAGCGTGCCTGTCTACTGAGCTGAGGGTCCCGGGTTCGATTCCCTGAATGGCCGAAAAATGTATCATTAGTGAAATGAGGGCTTAACCCTTTCACAGGGATGAATTAACGGCTGGGGACTGGATGTTGTGCCTGTCCTAGTCTTAAGATAGATTATAAGCAATATGAAGCTGCTATTACAGGCCTAGCAAGTCGCTAGTGGGAAATATATGACTTGAATAAAAAACTGACCACAGGCTGAAAACGGTGACGGATGTATAAAAAAAACTTTTGACCACCAACATTGATTGAAAGTCACTAAACTATGTCATTCTATAAATATCTCTTATTTGATTTATTGATTATAAAGTCCATCTAAAACGTTATCAGAAGCTTCCAATAAAACTTCCTTATGAATTACTGTCTAATTTCTCTTTTCGTCATTAACTAAATGAGCTAAGGATGTAAATATAATTATATTTTTCCCCGTCATTGTGGCAACATGTGTTTAAAGTTTTCAAATAATGGGCTTCCTATGAAAAACAGATTGTAGCTATTATTTTTTTAGTTGTAATATGTGAGCTAGAACTCCAAACTAAATTCAAGCATGAAAAGTGACTGTGGAGTGGCATAATCTAGACTATGACAAATTTACAAAAATAAAATAAAATCTTATTTGTTTTCTTCTTTGTATTATGTCAGCAACATTTCTGTTTACAAGAATATGCAAATTAATTATCTTAATGATGTCAGTGTTCAGCTTTCATTGCTAATGTTAGATAATTTACATTTAAATCAAGTATCCATGTACTGACATATTCTGTGAAATAGTTGTATTAGAGCCATTGTACACCCTGGCATTCACCTGTGTAAGTTCTTCCATCACCGTCTCAAGTATTGTTATTGGTTTACAACTACAAGATTATTTATTTGAAAATATATCTTAAACTATACCTTATTTAATAATATTAAATACACTCTGTGAGAAGGGTAAAAAGTTGAATAAGGGGATCATTTGTTATTTGAAAATATTTCATGAAAACTGAAATTGTAATCAAACTGTTTTTCTAAATATGAAAATACAAGCATTGTGGTTACCTATTAAGTCTGGACATAGCTTTTGTAAATGATGTGTGTTGTTATGGAGTTGATAATTGTACTATCAAAATGTTGAATGTTGTTCACTTCCTAGTGTCCCAATTGATTGGGGTTTATGTTCCCTTTATAGATTGTATTTATTTTGACAATATTTTATAACTAGCTTATCGTGATGGCCATATTATGGGCTATGTGTTATGTTTCGTATCAATCGAGGAATGCTACATCCAGAAAACTGGTAGGATGAAATTATATATTTGAAATGTGCCCAAACATGGATTCAAACCCGTAAACTTTGGCCCATTAATCAAAAAGTCCGGATTATGAATCCTTTTCAGAGCAAATTTTCATTGTGTATTTATTACTATGATTTTTTCTTCTTCTAAAACTAAGAAGTATTGTCTATTTTGTAAATAAAATTTTCATGTATATTTTTCGGGGATTCACCCGTGTTTAAAAAAAATATTTCATTAGTTAGCACTACTTTATAGCTTAACAAAAAATATTTAGATTTATTTGCTTGATGTGAAATTTATGTAAACTGTTAATCATTCACTATATTCATTAGTATGTATAATTAAAGTACATTGATGACATTTGGTTTTATTTTCAAGAAAATAAATTTCCAACCAATCATTTAGTTGATTAGCTATTTGTTTCATAAGTCAGCTTTCACGGGATGTAACAAACACATAACATGAGGTGTGCAACATTGATGATTGAACACTTGTTAACAAGCACAAGGTGCACAACACTTTGTTGTATTTATTATTATTTAGCACCACATCTTACTACTCGTTCGGGTTATACGCTTTAAGTACTAATTACGCTGATGGATTAGAAATTGGGAAGGTTGAATTAGAGGACGTGAACCAGTATTTGCGTGGAGGGAGAGTGTAAAACCATTTAGGAACCCCCAAGTTCACCCGACCAAGATTCGAACCTCCGCTTCCCGGTCCTCAACAGTCGAGCTCAACACGATTCGCGCGTTAGCCAACTACGCCACCGAGGCGGGTTGCAACATGTACCATGTGCTGCGCCGTGATTGGGTGGACTGGTTCACAACTCCATGTTTGATGTGCAGCAAGCATTTAGTTGTTGATAAAATGGGCTAAACTGCGGTTTTCCATTAATAGTGACGGGCAGTCACAGTGTGTTACCGGACTGGTTCACTCTACTATCCTATCGATGATTTCATTGAAAATCTAGTGATAGAATTCATTTGGGGGTGATTGGAAGAACGTCTATTTTGCTTGAATCAATTAATTATTGAGAAATCCTCCCTCTTCCTGGTAACCTCGGCTGTGCAACACAAAAATTTTCTTGATTTTCAGTTTGTATTGTCCCAGAAAGCTCCCTATTGCGTTCTGAAATTTCTCAGTAGTTCATGCAATGCAGCAGCATTTCTGAGGCTGGCTGTAAGGGGTTTTTCGTTGAATACTGTTCACCGTATCCGCGTTGCTGAAAACTTTTCAAACCAAAGATGGACGAATAAAAAGTCAGAAGTTTATATTTGAATGATAAAGCCATTGGCTTTAGCAAAGATCCAATTTGTCCTATTCCGCTAATTCCTCCATGAAGCTGGTAAGTTTGTTGTGATTGGAGAGGATGGATGAAATAGATTTATATCGAACTGTCCAACAAGTTGGAGATGGTCTGTCGCTGACCTGACTATGAAGGTTTTAGACAGTATGTCTTGGACCAGGCTTAGTGCAATATAGAATCGGTAAATTTACTTTACCGTGTCCGGCACAGTAAGACTCAAAGAATGAACCATGCAAGGCACAAAGACAGTTCTCGGTTATTCCCTATTCACTCTGATATAAAATCTCCCGCCATGTTCTGAGCACTGTCCAAACATTGGCCTCTGCAGTTAGTGACCAATGGATTGAATCTGCAAAGACATACAAGATGGTACAGAACAACGTCTCAGACTCAGTATTTATTGTCTCATAGAATCTCGGAAACATTTATTATACAGGGTGCCCACCATTAAACTAGACTTTACTGAATATGTTATATGTCTCGGCCACGATGATCGCATAGTGTTTTGGATAGTTGACCCAGAAGTCTGAGCACGAGTCACATGATGACTCTGATCTCCAAAATCTAGATGCAAGTTTCATGAGAGCACAATTTAATTAATCCCGACCCAACCAGTTCTTTAACCCATTCCCTGACGCGTGTTCAGCACAGTGATCTACTCAAGACTTGCACCCATTTTTCTACTGGTATAGTCTTATCTGAAACATATTTTCGCTACTCATTTTCTCGTTTATTGCTTGACTCATGGTCATAGTCCTTTAACTTGTAGCCCCACCTATTAGCTTCAATATGAAGTATTCTGACTGGGGCGACCTGGCGGTCTAGGGGTAAGGTGTCAGACTTCTGTGCTGGCGTCCGGGGTTCAATCCTCGGTCCCGGCACAGATTTATCTGATTACCAAACCCTTCCTTCACCTCTGACAAGACATCTTGTGAATGTGGGGAATGCCAGGCCTCCACCGTGGTTCGGATTCCACGTTAAACTGTAGGTCCTCCATTTCATCTCACAATCACCCTACCATTGCATATTAGCGTAAGCGCATATAACCCGATCGGGTAGTAAGACGCGGTGCTAATAATAATAATAATATTCAGATTGGCTAAAAGTTCTATGGTTCATTAGTAGATGACACTACAATAACTTATTGCAATGAAGAGTTGATTCGCGCCCGCGCCGAAAATGGGAGCCTCAAAAGTTTAACATAGTGGCTTGGGTTATCGTTGAGCCCATGACAATAGCATCATCAAAGATATCCTGTTTTCTACCATTGTATAGTCACCACGAAACATTCACACCAGCTTTTATGAAGCCCAACTTAGACAGGTTCTTGGTGGAATCTTGTTCTTTCGTGTTTATTTTTATTTTGCAAGCGATTGTTTCTAGTTTTGATAGCTTGTTTCAATTAAAGTCACTTCTATCTTATAGAAAACTGAGTGTTTGACTTAACATATTCCAATCATGAGTAAGTTTTCAACCAGTGAGGTTGGTAATTCAGTAGTTTGTGGTTGAGAAGGAGGCCTACCAACTTCTGCTGGGGATGTCCATAACGAAGTTTCACCTTGTACCTGTAAAGTTGTTTTCAGACTCACTGATGACACTTTTTCACTTTCACTTGAGGTTTTTTTTACTATAAACTTAGCAGTTTTGGTCTTTTTACGTGTCTGAATCACCTTTTACTCTTTGAAATAAATCACAATATTATACACAAGAACATTCAAAACACAGTTAATGATAATATAGATACAGGATAAACAAATAAACCTTTGAATGTTGATATTCAACTGAACTGAACTAGCGCTAGCAAAATACTCTGTTGTAATTATAAAGATAGTCATTTTCATCCAATCACAGAAATGTTTGATCTTTCTAGATTGCACATTTAAGTTAACATGTGCAACTTACAACTCTAGTACTAGCGCTCCTGGGGAAGATTTCTTCTACTGCTCTTTTCAACCTCATTCGATTTTGTCAAAACAATCTATTTTATTTGTTTCTTTAATCCTCAGTTGATATTTGAGGATTGCACTAGATAACATTGTTCTTGAAGGTTGTGCTCTAATGAAAGGTATATTGTCCTGTGTTGTATTTATGGAAGCCATATTTAATAGGCTAATTAAGCTGGCCTGGTGCGTTGAAGGTTTCCATTTGAAATTATTTTAAGGCTTATAAGTTACTTAAGGGGTTGACTGTTCCTCTATTCAACAATCAAATTGCACAGTACAACCAACCAACCTATAATGGTCAGAGCTCCTGGCTTCTGACCTAGAGGTCCCGGGTTCTATTCCCTTCTGGTACCAGGTGGTTTTATTTGAAAGGTGAATAATTCCCATGGTTGCCAGGGTTTGGTTAGTTAGGCCTGAGTTAGGTTAAGAACTTCGCCGTTATATTATTACTGTGCGGTACAATTTATTCTGGCTGTGTTGTTTTCTCTAATGAGAGAAGTAAATCAATAACATGTTTTCTTTCACCGCATATTAGTAACTGTTAAGCTTTTACGCATATATTAATTATGCTTATGCAGAGAGATAGTTGAAAATCACTTAAGAAAAACTACCTACATTAGCCCTGATCAGGATTTGATCCTGGATCTCCTTTTCATGGACAATTTAGTCTAACATGAGATTAACGAATTAGAGCGTTTATATCAGTTGTTCTCGATATTATTTGTATTAATAGGTTGCTGTTCTTTGTTACGAGACCTCGTGAGACACTCAACATGCTCATTCTCAGAGAAACTTCTCTATTTCGAACAAATACATATCCTCTATTCAACCACAAATTGAACTTTATTGTGTAAGAAATTACAATCATAAGTGTCTTATTAATAACTCAATTCTTTTATTATTATTATTATTATTATTAGCACTGCGTCTTACTACCCGTTCTGGTTATACACACTTACGCTAATGTGTAATGGTAGGGTGATTGTGAGATGAAATGGAGGACCTACAGTTTAACGTGGAATCCGAACCACGGTGGAGGCCTGGCATTCCCCACATTCACAAGATGTTTTGTCAGAGGTGAAGGAAGGGTTTTGTAATCAGATAAATCTTTGCCGGGACCGAGGATTGAACCCCGGCCGCCAGCACAGAAGTCTGACACCTTACCCCTAGACCACCAGGTCACCTAATTCTTTTATTAAAATACATTAAATTCTCAGGGAAATAAATATATCAAAGCTTTCGAACATTATCTCATTTATTAAAAAAAAAATCATGATTGAATGAAACTACTTTGAATTATTTTACTATCAATAATGTAACGTTGATAATTTCGCACCACACCCAGTAGTAACTATTGCAAGATATGGGTCCTTTAATCCTCAAGGATAATCAAGATTTTAGGATTCAATAAAATCTTAGTTTTAAAACTCAAATAAAAAAAAGTGAAATTTGTTTTAGAGCTCTAATACTGCTTATTGGTAGTTCCGAACTAATTATAATTACAGAATGAATTCAACAACCAGACTCCAGACCAGTAATTTAACAACATGAAGAGAGCATGGAGGTTTGGAACATGGGACATTCAACGCAATAGCAGAGACAAGACAAAACTATTCTCAATGAGAGTATAATATTGGAAAGGAATTGTTTTATTGACTAATGTATGATCCTTAGCACAGAACAGTCCTAGATAGCTTAGTGGTGATAACATTGGTATCTATTAGGGGTCTGTGAATAGGCATTTTAAACTTACCTGTCAACATTATTTGTACAAGAAATTTTACAAGTTGAATTTCTGTAATAGATCCATGTACAGTACAAACCATAAATAAGTAAAAACATAATTTTTCTTGGATCAATCCTTTTTTGCGAAAAAAAAAAGGAATCATACAATTTTTTTTGAATAGGTCTAGTATAATTTTACATTTAAAAAAAATGGTAATAAAGGAAAGATTGAGGGACTCTATTTGCCATGTATCTTGAAATCAACCAAACTAAGAATTTTTGTGAAAAAGATTGAAAATTTTGAGTACTAAAATGTTTTGAGTTTTGTAAAATTCATCAAGTTTGAGCAGCCACTCAAACTATAACTGTCTACCCCTAGTTTATATCCCCTTGAGAGGGTGTTGATCTCATCATTGAGTCATTGAGAACGGCCCTGAGAGAGAGTGGGAAACCATTTAGAAAGAAACACAGTTCACTCACCCAGGATTCGAACCTTGTTCTCCTTGTGTCATGTTAGGCCAGGGGTACACATACCCTGAGGGATCACACAGACATCTTAGGCACAGTTTACAAGATGTATTTATCTTAGATATAGCTTATAGTATGTATAGCTAGAGTTATGCACCAAAAATGTTTGGAGGTAGTCGACGTCGGTGGTCTTAGGGTAAGGTGGGTTCAAACCCAGCTGGTGTCAACAGGATTTTCATATACTATAATATAAGAGTCGGCTTTACTTCCCCTTGGAAGGAAGTTGTGTTACAGTCAGTCCTTTGTCTGTTGAGGCTTGTAAGGGAACCCAGGCAGGTGTGTGAAATAATCTTTACCAGCAAAATTGGTAGGGCCTTTCACCCTCTCTCATAGAAATTCTTATGTGCTGATATAATCAGCCAGTTCATAAAGTGCACAATAAAAATCTGGCAAAACTGGTTGAAAATGATTCCTTAAATTACTGCTCAAGATAGGGATAGGGTGTAATGAGGTGGACTGGATAGAGCTAGCTCAAGATAGGGATAGGGTGTGATGAGGTGGACTGGATAGAGCTAGCTCAAGATAGGGATAGGGTGTAATGAGGTGGACTGGATAGAGCTAGCTCAAGATAGGGATAGGGTGTAATGAGGTGGACTGGATA